>JAAGNO010020779.1:0-28609 GCA_033439905.1 Ceryle rudis | reverse complement strand
GCACTTCAGAACAGAGGGGAAAAAAATTTACCAGCACTTGCAAAGGTATTTTTTTGTGTCGAAGAAACCTGAGAAAAGTGGTTTATATTTCTCAAACATTTTGTGACGTGTAATTCTCAGTAGCAACTTCTTACCAAACTACTTTAAAATGCAGTGGTTTTGAACTTATTCTGAACATTCCGAATTTGTGCTTTTTCACAATTCACATTTAGGAGACTAAGAATATTAAACCAGCAACTCGGGGAACAAGAAAGAAGTGAGAAGACATCTGGACAGAGCTGCAATTATGAATGTAAAGTACTAACAGAGAATGGCGCTTGCTAGGGGCGTTTTTGTTAAAGCTTTGTTTAAACAGATACAGGCATATAAAGATATAAATACATAAATGAAAATAACAGTATGTATTGTGGCTTTTAGTGGCAACTGAGCTAAGAGCTCTGGGTCTAATTGTGCAATGGTATTTGCATGGATTATTGTATCTGTTTACAATCCACATAGTGAGACTCAGCTCTTCATATGCCAAGCAGATTATTTTTCCTTATGAGCCCCTTAAAATGAAGGTGACAGATAATTAAAAAGAAAGTTTCAGTTCTATCTTGCTGCCTCAAAAAAACCTCTTCTGCTATCTGTAAGCATCATATTACCAAGATTATTTAAAAACTTAGTTTGATTTAGAAATTCAAACTGTACCACACAAAACACTTGAAACTTTTTATGTTTTACTTTTGGCAGTAGTTTCTTTGCAGTCCTTGAATATAATGCTCCAGAGTCAATTGAAAGAATCACTGAAAGGCCTCGAGTCACTGCAGGCTAAAAATGAAGAACTACTTAAAATAATAGAAAATCAGAAAGATGAAAACAAACACCTTGCAAAAGATATTCAAGTTAAAGAGGAAGAATTGCTTGAAAACAAACAGCATTATGACATTTGTTCCACCAAGCTCAAGATGGGTACGTGTTTTGAATTCCTTTATTCTTCATTTAATGTTTTAAAACTTAATTAAGTAAATTTTTCTTGGCATTTTAGAAGTGGAGGAGGCATTAGCAAATGTGAAGAGCCTTCAGTTTAAGCTGGAAGCTTCAGAGAAAGAAAATAAGATTTTGGGCATAACATTACGTCAGCGTGATGCAGAAGTTAATAGACTGCGTGAATTAACCAGGTACTATTGGCTATGCTTTTTTTTTTCCTCTTCCTCTTGACATTGCTTTTTGATTATTCTTCTTTGTTTTGTTTTGGTTTGGGTTTTTTTAATTCATACTTTGAATTATTGTAATCTTTGTGTCTTGTTGGTAGGAGGTTGCGTAGGCTAAAACTCTTTGTAGATACTGTTGCTACAGTGGTACTATAATTTTGTTAAACAGAGTTGTCACGCTGCGTGACTTGAGTTCTGTTGTAAAGTTTTCTGCCGTAACGTGTCAAGTTCTAATAACAGACCTGCCGATAAGGAGCTCCATGGGAAATGCATGGACCTGAAAACCTACTGATGGTTCCCTTGAAGCTGTAGACTTTGGAAATTAACTCTTAATAATTCCTCCTTAATTCATGTTATTTTTTCTTTCTTTCTTTACACTGGTTCAGAAATCGGTCTGTTTTGAGTAGAACTCGCAGAAAGATCTGTCTTCAGGACCCACAGCAAGCTATTCTTGTGGGAATGAGCAGTCCTTTCTTTAACTGTACACATATCTGAAGTAGATTATGCCCAGATATTAATAGGTAAAGGTGGTAGTTCTTGGATCATTGAGTGAAGGTGGTGTCACAATTAGTGGGTTTTGAGCTATTAATGTGAATTTATTTCAGCATGGTCTTTTACGATGAATATAGTGGCAAGCTGGGAGACTTAAATAGCTTTTTAAACATGCACAGTGGTATATACATAACACTTGTTTGTACATGGTGTGCACAGGAAACTGAAGTGTTGGGGTTTTTTATAGTTGATACAGGTTGGAATAGCAGAATATTTTAAATCAACACTTCAGGTTTTTTAGCAGAAGTTTAGACACACTACACACTTCTATGATTACTGACCACCAGATGGTAGTATAATGATGTCTTATCACATGCGTATAATATGCTATGGAAGTAGGAGTTCTTTTCTTTTGATGTACAAAGCAGAAAATGAGAAGTATTGTTTCTTTTTATTTATTTATTTAGATGCAATGGGAAGAATAATTCAGATAAAAATTCTCACTGATAATGTTACAAAGCATATAGGATGTTACCACCGTTTCTTTACATCAACTTATTTCATTTTGTAGTACTCGAAGCAGGAAAATCAGGAATAATCTCAAGAACTTTGTTGAGTTGTGCTATTTTAGTTAATTACAGGTATATTGAGCTGAGCTGAAGAAAGAAAACCAGGAAACCTGGAACTGGTTCACATTTATACTATGTTTTAAGACAACATCTAGAAAGAGAATTGTGCCTTTGCTGCAGTCTGATAAAACTAATGTTTTGATGCTGTATAGAAGATTTTAACTTTTTTTTATTATTATTAACTAATTTAAAATCTGATAAACTTACCTTAACAGAACCTTGCAGGGCAGCATGGCCAAGCTTCTGTCTGATCTCACAGCAGATAACATGAGACCCAAACCTGAAAAAGGTCTCTCAAAGTCTCTTTTGGAAGACCATGAAAAGCAAATGCAACCTGATCCGTTTCCTGGGAGTACTTCAGTAATGACTTACCTTAAAAAATTAGAAATGGGTCATATTTTGACAGATACAGAACTTCAACTGTCAAATAGAGGTGGAGAATTAGAAATGCAAAATCTGGCCTATGAAAAGTTTGCTGCTGAAGGAAGTAAAATAAACAATATATTCTCAGAAGAAGGAACATCATCTCCCAGAATGCTACTAACATCACTGAAGCAAGATGCAGAAACAGTTAGTGATTCTGGGACTTTACTAGATGACCAAAACAAGTTGGACGAGACTGTTTATATTCCACTGACTAGCAGTGCCTCAAAAAACCAGCACCCAATCTCTGAAAGAACTGGTGTGCTGCCCCAAAGTAGAGGAGTGTGTAAAATGTTGGACTACAGCTGTGAGCTCTCAAACTCTGTGCAGCAGAGTGGATGTGAGGTATCCCAAGATCTGACTATTCTGGATAAATTAAGTGCTGGGTATAGTGTGACAAAGACTATGGAAAACACACTTGAAGATACAGGGAATAAAGTGAAGTCAGAAGGAGACAAAGTCCAAATGAGGCCAAAAGGCACTCCAAGTGGAGTTGCAAAAGACTTCAGAGATAAACCAAACCAGCCTCAGCCTGGTACACACCCTCGCGTACCGATGCTCTTTCGGAAAGAGATGTCTCAGAAAAAAGGCATTGAAATACTTGATTTTAGTTCCACTTCATTTGATGACGTATCGGGGAAGTCTGAATGGAGTGCATCCTCTTTCTCAACATTTACTTCTCGAGATGAAGAGGACTTTAAGAATAGCTTAGCAGCCTTGGATGCCAACATAGCTAAGTTACAAAGAACTCTGCAAAGTAGCATTATGAAACAATGAGTACCAGAAAACAAAATGGCTTTTTTGGATTTTTTAGATTTTTCTGAAGTATATTAGGAAGTATGGTACTGAAACAAGTATTTGTATTATTTGGTGTGATATAGTTGTGCCTAGCTGTTTAAATTATGGATGGGGTGTTGTTCCTCATTGAGCTGTGGTGCTGCTTCCTTTGTTATTTGAAATAACTGCTATAAATGCCTTTTTTAAAACTATCACTTAGGTTTGTACTCTTAATTGAAAATTAATTCTTCAAACGGTACTTGATAAAGAACAACTGGTGTGCTGTTGGCAGTACAGATTTTCTATGAAGTTACGAAGTTGACTTGTATGTTTTTTCTATGTGCTTTTTCAAAGTAGTAAGACCATCACTAAGAGATGCGTTAGAGGTCAGTTAGAGATGTGATTGAGAAATTTTTTATTTCATAATTCTTTGACTGCTTCAAAATTGGATACGTAGTTATTTTCTGTGGTTATGAACATGTGTTTCAAGAAACTAGATCCTTGTTCTGGGTCTACCATGAAGGTGTACAGCCAGTAGTGTCAACATCAAAGCAACAAGTGAACAGGACTTCCTGCTCAGATGCATTGCTGCTTAATCCTGATTGGGGAATTTAACTGGTAAGAGTGGAGCTGCCTTGAACATAGAGCGTGTTCTGCCTTGACTAGGTAGGTATCTTCAAGTTGTTGTTTTTGTTGGGCGTTTTTGTTTGTTTCCTTTGATTTTTGTTTTGTTTTGTTTTAAAGAGCAACTTAGGTGTAGGAGGCTAGGTTAAACTTCCGTGTTTACTCTGTTGGTTTTTTTCCCCAAGGAACAATTGCAAGGTACCATACATGGGCAAGAGGTGCCACAAGTAGAGGCCAGGGGAGAGCTGGCTGCAGAGCAGCGCTTCAGGAACGTTGAGAGTTACAATTGCTAAGTCAGGATCGTGCTGTTCAAAAATAAAAAACTGCAGCCATCATATGGGATTTGCAGTGTATGGCAGATCCTATAAAATACAGGAAATCTTTTTTTTCACTCCTCACTGGTAAAACTCAATTTTCTGGTTTGATCATTGTACTTGAAGAATTAAGTTGACTAAGTGGTGAGTTCAGATCAGGGCAAGAAAAGAATCATGGAAGTTCTTTTCTACAATTCCATTTTAGGTTATAGTTTTTACAAATGTTTGATTTTATGAATATAGTACTAGTGGATAAACACAGAACAGGCTGATGCTGAGGAACAGAAACAGTAACAGGTTTCAGCTGATAAAAAGGAAACAAATTAGGCATTAGTGAAAGCTGTCAAACCAGTCCAGTTTGCAAAGCACTAGAATATATGGTGTGAGGAAGTCATGGCAGCTCCGTAGTTGTTGAGGTGTCACGGTGGGCATAAATACAGAGAATCTGGACTGAGTCACCCCAATTGGCTCTAGCAGGAATGGGAGTGGAGATGGGGGATGATCCCAGACTGTTGTTCTCCTTCGCAGGACTTTCCAGATCTCAGCGTCAAAAATGCGCATTACAGAAGATTATAAGTTGCAGGTATGGGAAGGTGGTGTTACTGCCACCATTCTGTTCCTCTCACACCCTTAGCAGTGCTCGAATGCTGGTTTTCATGACTTAAGGTTTTTCAGGGAAAGTGTCTTTCAAAAGGGAACAGCAGTATAAGGACCCGAATTTAAGTCTGCTTTTTCTGAAGTGTCAGGTTTTTTTGTTTTGTTTTGTCCCCTCCCATCCCTCCCCTGAAAACATTGCAGGGCTTCCCGGTGCTGGCCTTTTTTTTTCTTTACATTTCTGTGTAGGGCAAAAGTCTCAAGTTTTACTACTTTGAAGAATTTATTGGTTTTTTTTCCACGGTTAATTGTTTGAATGAACATGTTTTAAAGTTAGGGCACCATCCACACATTGTGCTGTGGAGCAGTTCTGCGATTATTTTAGTTACTGGTAACTGAGCAATAAGAAGGTATGAAGACAACACATAGTAAAGAAGATGCCAACTGGCACTCCTGCTTCAAAAAAGAAAAGTTAGACTAAATAGTGACTTCAGTGATGCAGAATGCTTTTAAGGCTTGGCCTCGATTTATTATTACTCTCCACACTACTCGTGCTTGGATTCAAAATAAGGTTGATGGCATGAACGTGAACAGGTTTTAATGAATTATTTACAAGCAGTTTCAGTGTAGAAGCAGAGCAAGATTTAGATGATTATGCTGTGGATTAAAGACAAGATACAGGAAGTGCTTGTCTTTAAGACTCGGGAGGAGGCTGAGAAGAGATTGAGAGAATATTAGTAGACAATAATTCAATTTTCTTCTTTCAGCTAGGGCTTCCTTCATTTGAAGGAGAATATTTGTCCGGGCCAAAAGCTAGTTGCAATCTGTAGAAAGCAGCTATGTTGTCAAGATGCCCAAGCATGTTCCTCTAGCATTGGGAGCATTTGCATTCACTTTTATCTCAATGAGGGACAATGTTACAGCATCTTCCTTGTGTCTGTTCATCGTTATGAAGTTAGCTCTATCAAAGCATGAGAAAACTACTGGAAAACCTTTATGGTGATAATGAGATAAAAGCAGGTTTGTAATGTTTATCCTTCTATGAGGAGGAGAAGCTAAAAAGAAACAGGAAGGAGTCCTTTAATACATTGTTTTGGTTTGTACCCAGATGTCAATCAGAGCTTTAGCAACTTGAAATGAAATATAAAATTTCCCATATATGGGCATTATGAATGTGCACTGCTGTGGAAGCAAAAGCCAGCAAGATCAAATGTGTAAGTCTTTAAAAGGTGGGAAAGGCTTCCAGGATTCAGCTCAAGGCAAGGGCATTGAAACTGTGGAATTCAGCGTAACTCTAGAGGTCAGATAGGCTCAACAGAAGACAAATAATAATTACATTACACAGCCCTTCTTTTAATGGGGTTGTATGTAGTAAATAATCCCTACAGAAATTAAAGGAACCCCTAGAATTTGCCCCCCCCCTTTTTTTTTCCCCCACCACATATATTTTTACCACTCAAATTTGCATAGTCTCTGAAGTATACAGTAAATGAGATCCCAAGTGATGAAGTGGAAAGCAATATTTACTTTTAGTGCATAAACCAGCTTAAAACTTCTTTCTGTAGTAACAAGGTAGAAATCACTATGGACCAAAGGCATTGCCTTTGTTCCATATGTTCCAATGTTCCAATGCTAGGAACATTGGAGTAGCTCATACTGCAGCATACAGTGCTGTTCTTTGGGACCCTGCTTGTGGTCCAGCGGAACTGTCAGCTCTGTGTGGAAGGAAGGTTTTACAGCTCACAGTGCATTTCACAAAATCACGGTGACTGCTGCTGGCAGCTCAAGTACCTTTCCTAAGGATGCCTATGTAAGTCAATGACTTAACAACGTTGAATTTTTTTCCTTAAAAAGAAAAGAAACATTTCCCTGGTTAGAACCTGACTGGTTAAATCAGAGAAACAAACAAAAAAATCATAGGTTTAGTCACTTCAGTGATGTCCCCAAATAAGCCAGAAGAATATTCAAGTTTGAATGGACCAGCAGGATAGGTCTGTACACCTACTGCTGCTCCAGAACCTACAAGAAGAGTTGAGAATGTCAAGTCAGTTTGGGGGTATTGCAGCAGCTATTCAGGCCAAACACAGATTTAGCTCTGAACCATCCTAGACCACTCCCATTAATGACCTGTTTCCAATGAAGTTCAGGCAGGCCATCTCAAGTGGGTTTTGATGATTAATGCAAATAGTGTTAGAGATGAGTGTCTGTCTTTTCCAAAATTCAAGGAATTCCTTCAGTAATTTTTTTTTTTTTACAACAAAATCCTAGACTCAATTTTCCTTCAGCCAGATTCAGGGATATTCATTCGTCTTTAGTTATAGTGAGTCAGGGATTTTACCTGCAGAGCCTTATGTACAGGGGAGTCAAACAAATAGCAGGTGAAGTCTTATTGCTGAGCTTACTTCAGCCTATTTGCTTTTAAGGTGAAATCAAGAGTGACAGTAATTTCCATGACTGTTCTTACAATTTGAGCTGTAACCAGAAAGGAGGCAGAACAGAACAATGTGTCCTTTCCCTCAGCCTTCAATTAGCATCATGTTTGATCAGCTCTTTCTTCAGCATAAGAATAGTTTGGTTTGATTTTTGGTTGGTTTTGTTTGTTTTCCTTTAAGGGTGCGTGCTTGTGCATATATAGTATACATGCATACTGCATGAGCTGAAAAATACTTTTCTTAATTTTCAGTATCCAGATTTCTCTTCATCTATGAAAATGGACTGTTTCTGCAATCGTGAACAGTCTTTTAAGTGTATTGACTTCAGCTCTTTTCATCTGTCACTGCAGTGTCGGTAAGGGAAGGGTGCCTCCCTGTAAGCATTCCACACCTTAACTTATTAGCAACCCTCTGCTGCACTTGTCAGAAGTCCTAAAAGGCTTCCCGGTAAAGTGGTGCAGCCGGGAGGAGAGCAGTATTCCTCAGTGCAATATCTTAGCGCAGATGCGGGGTAGTCAGTCTCCAGGGTCATACACTGCTTTCCCTTCCAACACTTGCTAGAAGCACCACAGTTGCATGGTGATCTTTTTCAGGAATGGAACCGTATGTAAATGAGATGTGTCAGCTATGAACTTCAGATCTACAGAGATGCTGATTCAGTGAATGATTTCAGATGCTGTTTGAAGACAAAACACTAAGCTGAACTGAAAAGCAAATGCTTTTGCAGACATATTCTGTTTATCAGGACACAAAGTGGAACAATATTATCCCATAGGTTCTCCAGCTGTACTCTTTACTGTTTGTCCTGGCCACACACAAGACTTAAGTCACAGTGCACAGCCACGCAACAATCCCCAGTCATGAAGTGACACTAGTAGTTCTTCAAGTTCAGCATGCTGAAAATCTTTTTGCACACTTGTGAATATCCATTACTGAAGTTTCTACACTGTGCTCCAAAGACAAAATATAAAAGGCATGCTTTACGGACTGGAAAAAGAGCAACTTAAACTAGTTGAAGTGTAGTGGCTATCTGTGCCACAGTTAACATTATGTGGTTTATAGGCTCTTTAAGCATTTGCATGTCTAAAGACTACTTAGAAGTATTATTTCTTTTAAGACTCCTGGTTTTGTCCAAGCCCACGATGAATTCTGGCTACTTTTCTGCTGCAATCATACAGCCAAAACATATATTTTCTTACTGCCTCCTCCCAGATTCTATTCTGTATTTAGAAGCTAGCAGTGATGGTTTTGGACTTGCAATTATGATATTAAACTAAGTGTAAAATATTTTCCTTGGCATAATCTAGAATAGAAATAGCTTTAACATCAGTTTCAGGTTCCTTTATTCCCCTAGGGAATGCTAGTTCTCTTTCATAGTTAGTCTCAGAACTAAGATCATCGCAACTTCACCCTTGCCCCAGCAAGCAAAGCAGGGGCAAGAACTCTGCTCTGCCTCGCAAGGCTTCAGACACGCAACACAGAATCATTGCTCTGTGCAGATGGTCCCGCACATTCCCTCAGTCTTCATCCCTTCCCTCCAATCTGCAGAGATGCAACAGTTCGCCATGACATTGGTCTCTCTCCAGCACTAGCACTGTCTCCAGCCAAGGTTTGCATTTCTGTTCACACAGTTTTTCACTATTCCATTTCTGTGACTCACACTGGCCCCTGGGCCCAGGCTTGAAAGTTAAGGGCTACTGATTTTCATCTTCCCTCTGTAACACCAAACGCAGGAATGTTGCCACCTAGTCCAGTTTTTAAACTGACCCTCTGTGCAGGAGAGCAGTGGGGCCTCCCTGTAAGCAATGAAGCTAGAGTTCAAGTGATTGCTTTCATAGCAGGCATTGACTAAGGAATGACAAGCTCAGATTAGATTTTGAAGTGAGTTATTTCAAAAACACCTATTTTTGTTTAAAAAAGACTATGAATCATCAATCCAGTTTGTTCACTGTAGCATATACTGAGCAAATATATGCACTTGCCTATTCAACCTTTCCCGTTCTTCCCAGGAGCATTCCTGAACAGCATCCTGCAACCACTGCTAGGCTACTAAGAAGCTTCAGAGATGCCCCAACACAAGGAGTCACAAATACCTCCCTTTCTTCTGCAAGAGTAGGCAGCCATGCTGACTGCAGTGTCAGATGAGATGACAGTCAGTGGCAGCATGTGCACGGACTGAGGAGTCACAGCCCAGGCCAGTTTGCTCACTGTTTGGTGACCGCACGCTAAGCCCTCCCTCACATGCCATCACTGCCTTGTAGCCTGACCCTAATCCTTACAGAAGGGTTAAAATCATCCCCTGGGAAAGCAGCACTTTGAGAGCCCTGCTCAGAGCACATTCACTACAGCAAAGCCTCTCTCCTAGCAGCTGGCTGTGGAAACAAGAGCAGGAATCATCACCACAAACCCGTCGAGGAGCCTCAGACACCGTTCACACAGACTGTCTCAGGCCTTGTACGGAAGAGCTGCTATTGTTAGTGCCACTCAGGAAATATTCTAGGGAGTGTGTAATTGTTTATGCTCAGATTCTTTTATCAACGCTTAATTAACTGCAGTTACAACACATGTTCACCATTAATATTTTAAATTACTGAGATGTTTTTTAAATCTACTCTGTCGGCCTTCTTAGAAACTTCCACCAAATGTTCTAAAAGTGAAAGGGTGCAGTCCTGTCCTTGCAGTACTAGCCCCTTCTTGCTTAAGGGTCTACAAGTATGATCTTATATGACTTCTACGTTTCGTGCCCATGACAGTACAGAATGGGCCATTTCTAAAAGCAGTCTGATGCTGATTTAATTTTCTTCCTTTGTAAGCAGATCTGGGCATTTCTAAAACACTGTTTTACCCAGCTACAACAAAAGCTGTTGTCATCCAGCCATGCTGCAGAGAGTGGTTACTTTGGATTTGGCCACATCTTCCAAATACACTGTTTCATCAGTCATTTCATCCCACAGAAGCCACAATGAGAAACATTTTGCTTCTAAAATCCAAAGACCACTTCTAAAAGTCTAGAAATTTCCCCCCAGTTGGCTTCTTCAGTTGGATTTCCTCTGCTGAGGAAACTGAGCAGCAGCTTCTTCACCTTTTAAACAGGAACATACCTAGCCTAAATGTGCTACTGAAAGTCTAGTTTTCCTTTTACAGTGCCTGGCTTTTGCTGAAAAATTAGCAAAAAAAAAAAAATTAAATCCTCTTTTTAAACATTACTTTACAGTCTTGCAAGAAGATTCATTACTTGGGTCACAAGGCTTGAAGTTGATCATTCTCAGGCTATGCTGTAGACAGTCTGGCGATGAAGTACGCCTAGTCATTAAAGATTTCATATTTGTGGTTTTGCAGGATTTTAAAGGAGTTATTCTGACAGTTTAAGGGGACTTTAACTAGTCTCGTTCCCATTCACCTCTTGCAAATATTGACAAATTAAGATTACAATGAGTACATTCCTTCTGTAAATTATTGCACTTAGGGTTTATCAAACCTGGAAACATAATTTCACTAACATCGAGAAGACTACATAGTTTTCTTTATGGAGCAGTTGGGCATTTTTTGGTCTAATCTTTGTGGCTTTATGCTTATATATTAAAGTCTCTCCCTTTCCTTCCTGTCGAACTTCTCTCCTTGCAAATATCATTTTGTACATGGTTCTGCTCCCAGCATGCTTTCAATGCAACCCCTATTGGGATAAGAGTTACCCACCGGAGGAAACAAATTTTTATCATAATGGCATCTGAATGTCTGTGGGTAGTTGATTATAAATCATGTCTCAAGCTTCCAGGGACACTCTCTTTCCAAGCCAAGTTCCCTAAAGAACACTCTTAAAAGTCTGTGTGCTTGAGATCACTGGAAGTATCTGGGCTCCAAGCCTGTGAAGGCACTCTGCATCTCAGTTTTAGGACCAGGACCTGTATTTGCTAGATTATTCAGTGCTTACACTATTTAACAGAGAAACTAATAGCTGAGGGGATGCTTTACCTAAGCTTGCAGTTGCACTGTTCTTCCTACTCCATCCATAACTGGTAATAAATTCAAGTATTCTCATGCTTCAGTCACAATGTATTTACTGAAGGCTTCCATTGATCTAGAGAGTTTAGTACTGCTGCTAGAGGAGTATTCAGATTTTAATGAAAAGTTACTTTTTTCCACAGGCAGGGAAGGAGTTAAAGGGTCATCCCAGAATAGCTATGGGTAAAGATTTAATTCCTTACTTTTTAGCTTCCTTTGCTGAAGGCAGCAAGTATTTTATCTACAAATAAAACACAACCAGCAATAATCACCACACTGAAATCTGTGCAGGCCTTCTATGTGTGCTCTGATGGTTAATTCAGAATTACTGTGTTATTCCTTTTATCATCACTTCCCCCAAGGGATCAGTACCAAGATGACATCTCCTGATCCATTTCCTACAAGAGAGATCTTTCCTATATACAGAAAATGTTACCACAAACAAAGATATAAGGCTCTGTGATAAATGCAGGTTTGTGGGTCTGGTGCTTCTGGAAAAAAAGCAACAGTTCGTTAGTAAGAAATGTCCTCGGACCAGTCACTTACTCTAACATTAAAGGGCTACCTCTGCACACCCATTCTGAATCTCCTAGTCAGATCCAAGACTGATACTTATAAGTGAAGCTACTCACAATCCAAAAAGACATGAAACTGAGGCGTGAGGTTCTAAATAAATAAATTCCTTACTCTTTTCAGTTATGCACTAGCTATACCCTGTATCTAGTAAGAGAAAAACAGTTTCAAAGAAATACTGTAAAAGTCACCGCGGAAATGCGGCATCACTATTCCAAGCTAGAGAGTTTTATTTGGGGTTTTTGAAGATGAAAGCTTTGCTTTCCTGGCCACTCAGTCTGTCACTAAATAAAGACAAATCACTACCTTAACCTTGATGACAGAGATAAGGTTTATATAAAGCTAAATACATGCTAAAAGTGAGAGCAAAATGATCAGATTCCTTCTAACACATTTCAAAACCAAGCCATTGAAATATATTACTATACCTCAAAGGTGGCTTTATGCATAATATAAGAATATATGCAGTTTTTCACTAGAGTGAATATTCATTACAGTATATATTTTCAGTGAAGCAAAGGCTTTGGAGATTAAACAAGGACCTACAAAATACAGAATAAGTAATTTAAAGAATGTTAAAATTCCTACCTGCAAAGCAAGTCAAGAAAACATAAGCAAGCTTTAACTACAGCAACCAATTTCTGGACCTCATCTTCCTGCTAACTATTTGACCATACCTACAAAATAATAAAGCTCAAAGTACCAACTTTGTGTTTATTTGCTAAGGCAGGTGTAAATCAAAATAATTCCACTCCACGACGTTCTGTTTTGACTGGCAAATGCCAATATAGCTACAGGGTCCCAGGAGTTAGCACTCAGGAACAACTCCTGGTAGCTTTATATTACTTGTACTGAGGAATTCCTTGAATGTTGCCACTTAAAATTCTCGCTAAAGTCCAGTTTTCAGCAGGACTTTTCACAAGCATTTTTTCTTTATGTTATTGTATGGTTTGTCTGACAGTGGGACAGTGAGTCGGCAAACTTTTACCTGAGCATTGGATGTACCAAACACATTTGTAGGAAATCATGCTTTTGTCCTATTTATTTTCTTTTCACCTATTTTCTATGTTTTGGTGACAAGCTTAAAGTATGCCCTAGACATCTGGAGAAGGTGCAGTTTGGTGATTGTGGCGATCCTGGTCTCTCAGCAGAAATTCCCATGTAGAGCTGGAACTGCCCTGGGAAAGGTCTTTCTCCTGCACCACAGAGATCTAACACTGGACTTGCTGCCTGCTTCATTACATTTGATGTGCTCAAAGCAAAGTGAATACTTCTGTAAAACATACATACAATAAAAACTTGCTACACTATATGACTTTTGAAATGTTGTGTCTCTCCTGGTATCAGGAGTCGTTTAAGCATGAATGAATTCTCTAAAGATTGCAAGGTAAGATAGTACTGCCTACCTTACAAGGTATACTTATCAAGTAATACCATTTCTTCCCTTATTGCTTAAAGAAAGGGCTTGGTCTGAACTTATTACAGTAACAGTGAAAGGCAATGAAAATCAGGCTGGGTGGGACTAAAAACAGCTAAGAGAGAGTGAGACAGAGAGAATCATATGAGATAGATAGAGATAAAATTTCTTTTGTAGATAAAGGAGGAAAAAACATTCTGCACAATTGACAGCAACAGACGGTTGGCTGGTTAGATCATCCATCTTTCCATTGCCAGGATGGCTGAGTCAGCTGAGACACATGAAGGACAACTTCACAGTTAGGTGTCATCACAGTATATACGCTATTACTTTTAGGCTTCTCCTCTGTAATTTTATTCTCAAAGCACTGTTGCTGGAATGCCTTTGTTTTCTGTTTAAGCATGCTTGATCCTACGAAGGATTCCAGTTAGCTCTGACAGGCATGAGGTATGCTGTTTCTTTGGAAACATCAAATCTAATTAAAACTGTAGTGCAGCTATAATGCCTTTGGGTGACTGTAATCCAAGGCATATCTGGGATGCTAGGAGATGAGGCAATTTTTCATCAATCTGCAGAGGTCGTTTTGGGGACTAGTAGCATCACCTTCCAAGGCACAGAGCAGCCAGGTGTTAATAATGCCCTCAAGCAAGGGACAGAAAGTGGAGAAATACCAGTGACATCAGAAAGCCCTAGACTGTCATCATCTATTTAAATAACTTTTAAGTACCATACTAACATTTAAATTGTTAGTGACTGTTTGAATGCTCCAGTAGGCATAATTTACCCAAACTGTTGAGTAACTTTCTCCCTTTGCTCATGAGCCAGATTCTAGCCCCCACACAATTTCCTCTGATAGGATTTCAAGGTGTTAGACCTATAGGAGTGCATGAAGTGCCCACAGCTGAACACAGTGGTCCGGACAGCCATCCCTAAGGCATACAGGGAACCAGCCCTCCCTTGGCAGTCATAGCCTACCTGCCCAGTCCATATTCCTCCAGGTTACTCCTTATATTTTGCATTTTAATTTTCTGCTGCCATGCCACATTGCTGTTCATTACATAAGCTTTTTTTTTCACTAGTGGACCTTCCCAAACTCCTTCCTGCCTCTTGACAAGATTATTTTTTCTTAGATCTATTAAGTTATATTTTCCAAAATTACATTTTCCTCTGTTATTGTATTTTTAGACCTTATTCTATCCACTGTGCAACAATTCCCAGTGTATTGTAAATTAAAGATTTAATGATTTTTGTTTTCTCTCCCTCTAAATAGTTTTTTAAAGTTACGTTTGACTCTGCATCACAGCATCTGTCTCCTCTCTTTTAGAGAACTTTCTGTCTGACTACAGTGCTCCTGTGCAACAAGTGCTAAGTCCCAATCATGAGTTTATATCATGTATGCACTTACATAATCTACAACAAAATTAGATAAAATCTTAATACCCCAAAACAGGTAGTTGATTGTTTGGGATTTTTTAATTCTTTTGTCCTTTTCGCTTAAATGATATGGGACAGAGTGCTTTGAAGCTATTTATATTCTGTGATAAGAAGTGGCATTTTGTTCAGTTGTAAATATGGTGCCTTGAGGTTTCGGTTGATATTCCATAGTCTTGTACTGGCAGGCAAGGAAACGGGACAGCTGGACATGCTTTCTTCAGTACCATAGATAATTTTACAATCCTGCTGTCCCTTCTGAATTACCTTTTCTCTGGACTGCACACATGCATAACCACATTAAAAGCAGATGTTGTTACTTGCATAAAAATGCTAAAATTTGTTACTCAGCTTTATTGAAGCCAAATGAGTTATGGACAAAGCTGATGGACAAAGATTGTGTGTAAAGAGGAAATGGGCTTTCCAATAGCAGTTGTAGAGCCTAAAGTCTCAAGCAGAGGTGTGTTAACAGCAGTCGATCTGTTAGCACTTAGGCAGTTTTTAATGTATAATGAAAGCACGTGGGGTTTTTTGCTTAGTATGTGTTTTTAGATCTATTTGTTATTTTCAAACTATCATTAACTTTGCCTTAATGAGATTAACATATTAAAAGCTGTAGTTCCATGAATAAACCAATTAATTCACATGCTCAATTCTTTAGACATATAACAAATCATTTTGAAATGTTCTCAGAGAAAAAAAATGTATCGCACTACAGAAACTTGTAACGCTTTTATTACAATATTTGTTGCAAACCATTTAGCACTTGACTGTCTCTTCTGATGAATAGGACAGTCATCTGAGTCTGAGTCATTAGCTTACTCTGTTAGTTAATTAATTAAGGCCATTTTTCTGTGAAGTGAACATAATTATTCATGTTGTTATGAGGCTAAAAGACTGAAAGCTAGATTTTGTTTTAGAAGACAAAGCAGAAGTATAGAGAAAAAGCCAGCTTAAATCTTTTAGTCTTGAAATCTAGCGCAAATAACAAAGAATGTGTGTAATTAATTATTAAAACCTCAATTTAAAAAAAAAGAGACACTGAGATATAGAAAGCTGCCCAAATCAAATTACACTGTAAGTCTGCAGTAAAGATATTAAAATGTTTCTTGAGCTGCATAGATGTGGTGAAAACGTTTCACTTTGATGTGACTAGGCTACCTCTAATTTCCAATTCTCAGCTAACATGAGAGACACGTTTATGTTACTAATGAACTCATACTTCAGGATGAAAGCAATATGTGCAACACATAAACATGTCAGACAGTTCCAGCTGCAAATGAAGCTCTGGCAGCAAAACATATAGGCTGATGGGGTTTTTTTCCTGCAGTTTATTTTGGGGGTTGTTTTTGGAGTATTTCTCGGTGTTTCTAACTCAAGCCTTTTGGATGTTTCAGGGTGAAATACAGGCACTGTTTCAACTCAAGTGAGCACGTTTTCCAACTTCTACGTATTCAAAGGCAGCTGGTAGGAAGCCTCTCTCCTTTTCATTAAGAGGTAAAATTGTAACTGACTTTTTTAATGTCTACAGAAGCATTAGGAATTGGCAAGTCTGGAGAGTGACGTTTTTTATTCATATATGGAAATGTCCATTCCTCTTCTATACTTCTCACCCTTATGTAGAAACTGTAATTTGTCAGCAAGGTTGTTCTTTCTATTGAAACACTCATCCTTTCTAAGAAGGCGGCCCCTGAACATCCTAAATCAGTACTACTAGTGAGATAAGTAGTCTGAGCAATAATCCCATTTAAGAATAATTAAGATGTACCAGAAATACTTCCAGATCTTAAAACAAACCACATCCCACTTCATAAAACTACCAAGGTACCATTCAAGAAATACTTTTTGTGTAGAAGTAGGTTACTGTGTGTGGGAGAAACACTGAATCTCATTTGTTCCAGTGAGCATACTTATAAACAGCCATATATTACCATAATTCCTCTGCATCTCATGCCTTTAGTATTGTCTTATTTTGTGCCTGTTTTTATTTTCTCATCTTTATGGTAGACGTTTTGCAACACTCCGGTAGAAACATCCATCCTGATGAAATGACACTGTAGGTCTGGGGATGTAAGCAAGCCGTGGTTAGTACATATCGGAAAATTAGGGAAAACCTTAAAAATAGTGTTCATTGGAAGAATCTGCTGGTTATGATATTTCTGCTCTGCTCCTTTATTTCTGTAGTTCACCAAAAACATATTTAGCTCTTTGAGCTGTCACAGCCATCGATCTTCAAATACTTCAAACTCATTCAAAAGAATTGGTTTTGAAAATAATAATCAGAGTTGACATCTGCATTGTAATGACATCTTAGTCTGCTTTTGAGGTCAGAGAGGCAAACTAGCAGCCTTTTTCCAGATTAAGTCTCTGAAAGATCTGTCCTCTGCTCAATGACTAAATATTGCCATAGTGCACTGTCATACACATATCCATCTGTATATTTATACATGGACACATCTAAAGGCAAAAAAATCCTAGAGCCACAACATTGTTTTTAAAAGACTCTAATATTTGGTTAATCCTTATGGTTGAATAACAAAGCATTAGTCACAGTTTTCTGTATCAGAAGCACTTCCAGAAACAAAATCCACAAGTACGCGCTTTCACCAGAGTCAAATTCTATCTCCTCCAGCAGAGATATACACGGAGTGTCTTAAAGAATGCCAGGTACATAATACCTACCCACAGCTGCCTTTCTTTCCCAGCTAACAGCTTGTGTTGGAGCAGCATCAAAGCTGGCTACAGGCATAGCAAATGTATGCACCTGCACAGGATAATTACTGAAGCTAATGCCAGTACGTATTAGCTTCAGTGCTCTTCTGAAAAAGTATGGATTAACTCACAGCATTCAGCTTATTAGAGCTGTCTCGCTGCGCATCCAGCCTTTATGAGCACTTATAAAGCAACATCCATTTATGTTCCTTTTTTATTTCTGGTGATGGAGTCCTTCAGCTGTGACACTGGAGTGTACTTCAAAGCTACTTCTTTGTCTGCCTTTCTTCTTTTCTTTTTTTTTTTTTTCTTCCGTTTCAAACTCAGCATTAATTTGCAAGTTACTGCTTGTGTCCTGCCACAACACATACTGATCTATTTACAACTTTTAGATAATATGTACTTTTTAATGTCTTAGTACTGGTTTCTTCCTCATCATCTGGAACCAGTGGGAAGATCAGTTAGGCCCAAAGGACAATTTAGAGATCACGTCAAAAAATCAAAATGGCTTTGACGATCAGTGCTGTCTGCAGTGGGTATCTATCTAATACAAACTGCATTTAGACACTCCTGACTTTTGATCAGTATTGTGCTACCCTGGAATAAATCTGGAAACATAGAAAAGCTGCTACTTCTGTAACCATCCTCTTGGGCTGTCCCCAAAACCACTTAAATTTATTTTTACTGTGATGTTACAATTTTTTTTCCTGTGAAACAGAGTAAAGATAAAAATAAATTTCATCTCTAAACCCCTGCCTGCCCTCTGTATGCCTGTTTTGTCTAGACTGTGAGCAATGAGAACCAGACACTATCTGAAATGTTGATTTAGTTTAGTAAGGAAATGAGACTTATATGATCTTGGTATCTGCCTGTGTCCCCTTAATGACTTTTGAACTCATTGTCTGATTTCAAGCTAATGTGACAAAAGTGGGGGAACAGTGAGGTAATTAAGCTACTACAGGTTTCATGGAAATTAGAAGTTGGATAGAAGAGAGAGCTATAAATGCCCTGAAAGCCTGCTGCAAGGATGCACATGTACTATGAGATAAAAGAAGCCATACACTAAAGATATTTTATCCCTCTTCAGGAAAAAAAAACCCTAGAATCTGAAATTGCAGTTGGTGAGGAAATACAAATAAACAGGAACCCAAGGTTTAATTAGTAGGGTGCCCAGGGAATTAATTTGCTTATCTGCCAAAAAACAGCAATGCATCCTGTGAAGCACAGAAGGAACTTAACACTACGGTGTGACAAGGATCAGATTGTCCTGGAGCTGGGCTAGGGATCAGCCACAGAGGCTGAGGTAAGCAGCCTGCAGAGCTAGCGCAGCTTGGAACAGACACCGAGCTGCATAAATAAACCAGAGTGTTTACTATAAGTGTACTCACTTGGATTTAGCTGCCAAAATTTAGGAACCACAAGGGCATAAAGCAGCCTGTGACAAAAGTAGTTCTTTCAATCAGAGGTGACCTGAATATGCAATGCTTCACTGCAGGGCTGCAGAGAAAAGAGATGCCAACTTTGATGTCAGCAGATTCTCTACTGAAAAGAAGACAAGCTATTTTTAAAAGACTCTTTTCCTAGCATGGGTGAAAGGAAGAGCCTAAATGGTATTAAGAAGCTGCCACTGGCACTGTAATTCATACTGACACTGTACTAGTAGTGACATGAGTGAGTGCAAGCAGATACGGTGTATTTTACACAGAGTGTGTTGGACGGGACCGGGAAGATGAACAGAGAAAGATCTGAGAAAAAAGTAGCTGCATTTCTTTCCGGTACTATGTGTATCTCTGGGCTTTTACTCATGTTTGTGCTCAATCTCTCCCCAGTTTCAGCCCAAAAGTTCAGGGAAACTCTGAAGTCAGTCAGTACTCAGCTTAAGGGTGAACACATGGCAGAGTCAGCTGCTTTTCATCTACTTTCCTTCTCCTTGGGGAGCCCTGTTTCACTTCTAGCAGAGAAGGGAGCCCTTCCTCTGAAGATGGAGGAGAAAGTCAAACTCCAGGAATGAAAATTCATCTGTGCATAGGCTGCTGGTCTTGTGCCAGGCTTGCAGGCCCATGAAGTAGCTCATTAGCTCCAAACAGATGTTTCTTAGGTGTGACATGAGAAAATGCAACTGTGTCCTCTGCGACTGCTAACTATACAATAACAATTGTCATGTAGCAAGCTCCGATGACTGTTGTTATTTGGAGGTCACTGATCCCTTCCATTTATCCATAATGAAAAGTAGCTCACCTGCATACTGCCCGACATCTTCTTCAAAGCTCTCTGCGGATACAAAACATCACATCTAGAGGACCACCTGGTTTGTAACCATGAGTTTTTTTATTCCATCAGTCACAAGAGGGCACTGTTAAACATGGTCTCCCTCTCCTCTACACGAGGGGCTTACCTGCAGGAATATTACAGAGTTTGTAATATCTTAATGCCTTGGAGCTGTGGCAGTTACACTTTCTAAAGTTGTACTTTAGAGCTGTCTCGTCTGGAAGTGTAAGATGCTAACAGCAGAAGGCTCTTATTAATTGTGTTTTTGCTAATATGGAACATGACCATTGTCACTTAGTCATTGACCGGCAATCCCCAAAAAGGAACAAGAACTTGTCTCATGTAGTTCTCAGCCCTGCACCCAGATTCTTGGCAACAAAACTTAAGCCAGCACAAATGACTCTTCTGTTTCTTTTTCTTATAAGCTAACGAGGACAGGCAGTAGCCAGGATTTGTTTAAAAGGTATTTCCTCAACATAAGGCTAGATTGTGGAACTCCCTACCACAGGATATGTTGGGATCAGAGAACTAGCATAACTTGAAAGAATCTGAATGTGTCCATGGGCACCAGTAAACACTGAGTCTTCAAAATTAACACAATTAATCTTAAAAGGTTATTACTAATTATTTAGTACCTTAAATATCTCTTTCGAGAAGCCATGTAGGGGCTTGCTGTTAGGCATAACTTACTGTGTGGTGGTTGTGCTACTCTGGAATGAGGCAGGTGGCACAGCACTGTGCTAATGTGGCTCCACTATCATCATCAGCAAGCTACGTTGTCAGTCTCTCTGCCCAGCTCTTTCTTCACAGTGCAACATAGGCGAACCCTATATCCTATACTATACCTACTTTGCTGTAATTATTTCCTTGCTTAATTTCTCCAAAGACTATATTGCCAACGTACAGATAGGATTAATTCCTGGCTTCTGCTGGTTGCTGGCAGAGCTAAGAATTGCAAGTACTGCCTTTAGAGGTGCTATAATGATCGTGCTCTTTCTAGGCATGATACTGTTTACTGTGTTTGGAGAGGTGAGTGCCATTTGCGGTATGAGGAAAGGTATGGTAAGAATACAGTAAGAAGACAGATCTTGGCAAATGAAGCTTCACTTTCTAGCTATAGGACAAGAAGCTGGAAATGTTTCTAAAGATCTTTTAAAGAAAAACTTGATCCTGCAGTAGGAAGCTGGAGTCCAAAAGAGAAAATCAGTGGGAATTTTGCAGGGGTAGGAGTCTCCAGATGGACTGTAAACTTCAAGCCTGCTCTCTGGGTTTGAGAACTTATTGTGTCTATGGTAAGTGTTTGCTCACTGGCTACATGCTTTTAAATGCTGTGGTGGGAGAAGTGGATTTGAAGCAAACATGTGAAATGTTCGTGGTCTTGTGTAATTCTTGGTATGTTGACAGAGCAGTAATGAAAGGCTGTTTCAGCTGACCAGTTGAAATATAGATAGAGAATGTACATGTGGTAAGGAGATCTGCATTCAATTACTGTCCTACCACAGAATGGCTGCAGACAAGGCCATTATTCTGTGCCTCAGTTCCCTAATTCTAAAACAATGATATTCCTTTGTCTGACTTGTCTACTTAGATGAGATGCTCCTTAGGGCACTGATTGGCTCTTAAAATGTTTTTTGTTTTCTCACTTAATACAAAGCAGCTCTGATTATTTGAGTGCTACTAGAATTCTATTGCTCCTAATCAGAAGTGGTTAATTAGTCATTTGTTATCTCTGGGTTTCATTTTTGTGGGTTTTTTTTTCATCTAATCTTGGCAAAAAAAAAGCTTTATTCTTGGATAACAACACTGCATGGTACTTTTGGAAAACTGTTTTACATTACATTATATCTTTATTTTTCTTTAATCCCATTCCATTAAAATTCAAGAATGTCAGCAATGGTAGTCCAAATTCCCATGCTAGACCATGCAGACAATTTTTTTTTCTCAGACTGAATTTTTTTATTATAAACAAATACATATTATTACCACTGCAGAGCTGTTTCATTGACGGTTAGCCTCCTGTGTATAAAGATAGGTTGATGCTTTCATATTAGATCTGAGATGCCAAGATGTCACTAGCCTAGGTGAATTTTAATGCAGTCTCTTGTGCGTGGGTGTTATTCATATTAAAAATATCACTTTGGCACAGAAGCCACTTGGACTGACTTAAAAATGTTTGACCAGATAACCAGGAGACGTAACAGTCACTGGAAGCATTTCCAACTTGGGATGTTTAATTAGACCTTATGACTGAAAATTCTTATGATCACCAGAAGATCAACATTCCAACATATTCCTAGTTATGTTTATTAAATATTCCCTTTTTTGGTCCTAAGTGTGAATGTTTGGAAAGATGTTAAGTTAATACAGCCCACTTGACTTCGCTGGCACATTTTCCAAAAGGAGGAGGAAAAAATGTGGAAGCCACTGAAAAGTAAAGGGTTCTTGCTTTGGAGAAAAACAAAGTTTAAGCCAATGCTGCAGACTGGCTGGAACTCTTCCACAGTTTTAAAAGGAAAAGACCCTACTGAAGGCTCTTTTCACAAAACTGCTTTGCTTCCTTTGAATAAAAAAGGAACCAAGCACACTTAACACTGTGTAAAACACATTTCTTTCAGAGAAGCCAGCTTTATCTTCAAGCCCCAGCTAGTTAATCTGTTCAAACTCATTTTTAACCTAAAGTCTCAGAAATTTGACACATCACAGACACTTAAAGTTTTCGCCTAGATAGAACTGGCTGACAATACTCTCAGCTAGGGCACTGATATAGCAGGATTGGTTTCTCTCATGTTTGCTAAGAATAAACATTTTTCCCTCTCAGAAAAAAAAAAAAAAAAAAAAAAAAAAAAAAAAAAAAAAAAGGAAGGGGATGAGTAAAGCATTCATTTTCTCTCTCCCTAGATCTGTAAACTGTACCAGCTACCTCTGTATGGTATCTTAGATGTGTGTGCCAAATATGAATGATTTGTAAATACAGTTATTCTGGAAGTGTCTTGAAAACTCTGTGAAGCATTCCCCTCCATGTGTTGCATGTTTTCACATGCTCTGCAATGGAGGTCTAGCTATAAATCCAGAAGCCTCCGTATACTTACGGTGTAATTGGGGTTGACTTCCAAAACATAAATGGTGAACTATTTAGGGGGAACTCCTGCTGTCGGTACCTGGCAATCCCAGATGTACACTGGAGTATGGTCAGGCAGGTGTTGCATTTCCAGGTAACTATAATATACTCTTGCATTTCTACTGTTTGAATATTTGTTGATAAATGTAACAGAATTTCCTTGAAAAACCTTTTAATTACAAATTCTATGTTACTCTTCTAGAACTGTTGAAGTTATCTAATCTGAGCTTCATCACATAACTTTATTGTCATGAATTAGGCAACCTTCAAAGAACCGTCTCAATTTATCACATTTACTTCTTCAGGGTACCAAATTGGTGTTATATGATACTTTCCATTAGTTGTTTTGATCACACTGCTCTTACCTTTCATTCCGAAGGGTTAGCCTGCTTGCATGGCACTCTTAAGCTTTGTATATATAAAAAAAAAACCAAAAAGAAATAAAGCTAGAATATTGTGCATCTCTGTAATCACGCTGTATCCTTCAGACTAGAAATTGAAATTAGAGACTGAAGGTTGCATTAAAAGTAAATTATAGTCTGTAGCTAGTGTGGCTGGTCTCTGTATGGAATGGGGATGGGCACTATCTGCACATGCAATGGAAGCTCTCCAGTTCTTGGCTATTACCTGAGCAGAATATAAGTATGCTCTAGTAGAAATGGTTAACAAGCATATTTGCTGATTTTTTCCAGTCTGATTCATCTCAAAACCTCCCTGCCCATTTGAACTTGGTTCTGCTGAAGTGAGAGCTTCAGTACAAAAAGCTGTGTCTTCCCCATATGTTCAGGTACTATCTGTTTCCATTTTAGGAAGAAAAGCATAAAACTAACTGCATGATGCAGAATAGCCATGCTGTCTTTCTGTTCATTGCCTTTATAGTGATCCATTCATTTGTATGGTCAATCTACCCTCAGTCAGTACCTGCTTCTCAATGTCTTTTTGCATAACACAGAGTAATCACTCCCTTTATTCATCACTTGATTCACATGAAAACCAATAATACTGTGCTGATGGATTTCATTCAGCAACAGTCAGAAGTAGTTAATGTTTTTAATGCTTTAATGTATGAAAGCAGAAGTTTTCTGCCACCACCAGTGGCTTTAGAAAAACAATGGTGCAGAATTTTTTCAGTCGAACCAAATATTTGGTCTGCTAGTCTGAAGAGTTTGTTATTTTGAAATACAAGCTGTACATCTTAGCCGCTATTAAAATCAGTCAAATTGCAAGCTTTTCATTGTTTATGCTGCTGGCTTATACATTATACCAGCATCTAAATATAAGAAGATAAAACAGCTGCTGAGTTCCCAAATCCGTAGTTTCCCCAACAGCCAAATGCTTACAGCCCTCTTCCCTTTTCCTAACAAACCTAAAAGTCTAAAGACTCAGATACCTGTACATGGTACCAGTCATGCATAAACTGCCTATGTGGTCTCTTGCTGACACTTCTAATTCATTTTTCCTGCTCCTGAGCTGAATGAACTAATGCTAGCCTTAATGTTATATGTCAATGTTAGTACTACAGTGTCTGACCTCTTGGCTTCCTCCCTCCTTAGGCACTTAATCTCTATTTGCAGCATGAAACTCACAGGCTTCTCAATGCTTCCTGTGTTCGTGGTCAGCAAAGACCATGGGGGATGATAATTTAGTCTGCCTGCAGATTTGGGACGATATTACAGTGCTTCACTCTTAGATTATCTTCTGATCTGAAGAGGCTAGAAGCTGCAATGCTTTTTAAAATGAGTGCTTCCATTCTGCAAAAACAGGCACTCAAGTGACAGAAAGAGAAAAGAAAGCATTGGCTCTGGAAAATGGATGAATGTGTTCCTTCCCAACAAAGTTACTTCCTAAGCATCTGATTCTACCAGCTTCTCTGCTTAGTAAGAGGTTGTCTCATGAACAAGCTCTACATTTAAGCAATTTCTGGAGCAGAAGTGTCAGTGAGAAGGAAGCACACATAAAAGTGCAACTGCGTTTAGGTACCTTCTGAACTTTATCCTGAAAGGAGCCAAAAAGATTTTACAGAAAGATTGCAAGTAAGAGAATGAATCAGGAAGAAAGCACAAGGCAAAAGGAGAGGTTATCTTTACTCCCTTTATGCAGCTCTGCTCCTTGTACTCCTAATCACCTGATAATCATCTGAACCCTATAGTTCAGCTTCAGTAATTCACTTTTCCAAACACTTCAGCTGGGTAACTTCATCCTTCATTTATTTCCTGTGCCTTGCTGTACAGAAGCTGTATAAGGTCTCTGAGGGTTTTGCTGGTTAGTCCATGGCTTGTAAGCTACAAAAATCTAACTGTAGGTCAAGATGAGTTGAAATCTTTTATACACAGCCAGCTGCTGTTTCCTAAACATGTCCTTGGAGCAGCTGCATGAAGGATGTTTACAATTTAAAAAAAAAAAACAAACCTTCAAGCAGCAATGTACAGGATTATTCTATCCAGCAGCATTCATTAAATGTCATATCTGAAGATTCATTATCTTGAGCTTCATCTGATTTAGGATCAAACTCTAAGGAAGTGGCACTACTGACATTTAGCATCCTAGAGGTCTGGTAGGACAAAGGCCCAACTAGAAGATAACATCCTAGCAAGGACTCTGGGGGGGACTCTGACTGGACATGAAGTGTTATGTCATTTTGGCTTCCACTACGACGGGAGATCCCTCGCTTTTTTTTTTTTTCCCTTCCTTCTTGACCTGACTTGTGCAAATCAAAAACCAAAACAATCACAGGAAAAAAGCAAAAGAAATATGCAAGCTCTGCAGAGAATGAGCAAATCCCTTGAAACCCAGCAGGGGCACCATCTGCTCTCCTTACAGAGCTCAGTGGCTTTCATCCCGATTCAAGTGTCTCCTACTCCTCCCTTTCAGCTAAAGGCAGATGTGGGTTCACTGGCAACACTGGGCCTTGTTCTTTGTGAGTGTTTAAGGCCTGAGCAATCATTTTAAATTGAAAGCAGAGATGGTGATGCTATTACGAGATTGTCTAGAGCAGCAATTCCCAACTGGTAAGACATGAGAACATTTACAAGAAAGGATTTTCATGAAGTCCAGGCTAAAATCAGCAAAGAAAAGCATAAGCATGCTGCAGAAAGCATCTTCTTGGAATGAACGCTTAAAAATGAGGAGAAATAGCTTTCCCAAAAGATGTTGCCTGTACAGACTTGGCTCAGCTGTGGTACAGAGGTCAAAGCAAGTTCATGCCAGGCTCTGGGTGGCTATCTTAGGGTTTCATACTCTTTCTGTATTCTAATGCCAAATAAACATTTACCTGCAGAAAACCAACCAACCAAAACAAAAACAACCAACCAACCAAAACCCC
Organism: Ceryle rudis; assembly: GCA_033439905.1. Lineage (NCBI taxonomy): Eukaryota > Metazoa > Chordata > Aves > Coraciiformes > Cerylidae > Ceryle > Ceryle rudis. The sequence continues at coordinate 2,288 of JAAGNO010020779.1, read as the reverse complement.
AAACCAAACAAAACCAAACAAACAAAGAAAAACAAACAAACAAATGCTACCAAAACCAAACAAACAATCAAACCCAAACCACCAAACAAAACCATAAAAGCATCTTTCTTTTAACAGCTCATACACCAATGGGTATGTAGCTCTTGGATTCTGTGTGTGCACTGCCATTTGAAATCAGCTATAGATAAAAGAGTCATACACTTCAGCATTTGTTTTGGTCTAAAGGGAAACGCATCTGTGCAGTCCAGAAGATGCCACCACCATGCACTGAGATGGAAAAAGCCTAGGAGTAACAGCCTGGCTGCATGGTATTAGCATAGTATGTATGTACAGCTGAATGCTAATGCTATGAGTGGTGTTACCTGGCACCAGACTGCCTGTGAAGTAAACTGGCTAATAGCTGTCCTTAAAATTTATTTCTACCAGCTCATAGGCTTACTTTACTTTACAGATATTCTAAAATTTCCTTGAAACTCCATTATGACTTCACAGAAAAGAAAACCTGAAGAGGGAGGTTCAACAGAGCCAGTGAGAACTGAGGTATTTAGAGCCTCTGAAAAGAAAGTCACTTTTCTGTAGGAGTCCCATTTCAGTGATTCAGGTTTAGAAAACTTTTATAGAAACATTTTTTCAAAGTCACAGAGGCTTTAAAACAGGAAAAGTATCTTGTGCTCCTAAAGATATTTAATCTAAGGGAATTAGGAGTAAGAAAAGTACTGCTGGCAGCAAAGTTCCTTTTGAAGAGGTAGCAGCAAGTCCTCCTAGTTCACTCACATTGTACTGAACCCAGAAGAGTCACAAGGGATGGCTACAACTTCTTATGGACTCATACTAGTAACTGATCTCATCCTTTGCAGTGACTTATGCTCAGTAAGAGAGACAATATACCAGGAAAAAACAGCATCTTCTACTGCCTCCTTGTACAGCCTACTCAGGTTGCAGGACACATCCTCTATCAATGGCTGAAAAATTCACCTCAGAAGCAGGATGAAAAACATTGAGGTCTCTGAAAATATAAAACTCTTGACATTACTGCAACGAAGTATAGCTTTGTTGTGACTTGCTTATCTTGACCACATTTTTCTGAGTTGATGGCTGTTGAGTGGAAACAGAGTGAGGGGAGAGAAAGAATTAGAGCCTGGACTATGGTTTGCTCCATCACTCCTAGAGGTATCTTAGAGCCTGGTGAGGAGGCAAGTCCTTGGCAGTTTGTTCTTTCCCTTTTCTATAGCAGTTCAGAAACACATTTTAAGATGCCTAGCAGTAATTTGATGAGTAGCACAGAAAAATGGAAGATGACAGAAAGGAAAGGCATTATCCATAGAACCTGGGCTTTTGGTGTGTCTATCTCCATGTTTGTTTATGACCTGGCTATAAATCCCTTTCAGATAAAAATTCAGGTTCATTTCTTGGTCTGCCTTTTTGTTTTGTTTTATGTGTAAATAAAAACTTTAAAAAATACTAGACTAAAAAGGCTTTCTGTTTATAATGTTCCTGAATTTCCCTACCCCTACCCTTCAGGGTCTCTTATAAAAGAACAGTTCTAAGTCTTAGTACTGAAGAGGATTCAGTTTGTCCCGATCTCTCATTTGCTCTTCCTTCTACACTATTTTAGCACTTAACACAATTAACCGTAAACGGTTTATTAAACTAAATCCTCTGCCTGAGACTTGGACATCCCCAGGCAGATATGCCAGTGCACCAGCCCTAGCCAGGCTCTGGGGGTGAGTGGTGGAGCGGCAGAGAGCAGCCTGGAGTGCCCTGTGTGCCCAAGTGTCCTGTTGCTGCGACTGGGGTAGTGGGTAGCAGGGCTGCAGCTCCATACAGACCCCTATGCTCTCAATACATATTCATATGCACACCCCTGTAAACACATGCCTTAGGCAACCTTACAACTCCCATACAGACCTTCACATGCATCCTCTATGCACTTCCCCTATATTCAAGTCACACACTCACCCCAGAAAACATATATACATCCCATACGTATCTCATACATGTGCCATGCAAGCCCATAATCACACCCCTCTATGATTCTCCATATATTCACCCCATACAGTCCCCATACCTACACTGATTACACCCCACATGTGCGCCTTCTACGGCCACCAGCCACATCGCTACACACTCTTCTGTACATATCTCATATAGGAACCCTACACACTCTTCATGCACACCCCTCCCCCCTGCCCTCTCAAGGGAAGTCCGTTGCAAACCAAAGCTGTCTGCACAGGTTTGGTCGGTGCTCAGCAGGCTCCAAGTCAACTCTCTGTATCTCAAAGCGATCC
>JAAGNO010020778.1:0-14000 GCA_033439905.1 Ceryle rudis | reverse complement strand
CTCACCCCCCTTGTGCTCCAGCCCCTTCCCCAGCTCCGTTGCCCTTCTCTGGCCACGCTCCAGCCCCTCCAGGTCCTTCTGGGAGTGAGGGGCCCAAACCTGACCCCAGGATTGGAGAGGTGGCCTCCCCAGTGCCCAGTGCAGGGGACAGTCCCTGCCCTGCTCCTGCTGGCCACCCCAGTGCTGACACAGCCAGGCTGCTGGTGGCCTCCTTGTCCCCCTGGGCACTCTCTGCCTCATCTCCAGTCACCTGTTGACCAACCCCCCCAGCTCCTTTCCCTGTGGGCACTTTCCAGCCGCTCTGCCCCAGCCTGGAGCGCTGCAGGGGGTTGTTGTGACCCAAGGGCAGGACCCGGCCCTTGGCCTTGCTGACCCTCATCCCACTGGCCTCGCCCGATTGATCCAGGATGCGTGTTTCTCTTCAATGCTGTTGTTTCTCTTGATTCTCCAGGACAGTAATGGCCAGGTAGCAGGAGGTGGTGTGTCTGTGTATTACTCCCATGTGCTACAGATGTTGTTCTTCAGTTACTGTCAAGGCAAATCCTTCGCAGCCACCATCAGCCGGGCCAATCTGGAAGTGCAGCGGCTATTCCCAATTAACATAAAGAGGTGAGGCTCACGTGGAAGACTCCCCTGAAATTTTCATTTCTGTTTATTATTAATAAATACTCCCAACATCTCCGCTCTCGACGGCCAAAGCTTATGGTGAAGATCTCCTTTTTGACTGATGATTTCTTACCACTTCTGAAGGTGCTTTTTGCCCTGATTGCGGGCCCATTTCAGAGCACAGCTGGCTGTGGCGGCAGTGGGGCGCGTATGCATTTTTTCCTTCCCGCTGGGATTTCACAGCAGAAAGGTGGCTTCGGAGCGGCCTCGCCGCGCAGCGCGGAGCTGCTACTGGTGCAGCAGCTGGAACCGATGGGATTAGCCACCCTCGCGGAGGCTGCAGAGCAGGAAGCCTTTGTTTCCTTTCGGCACCAGTACTGCAGTGGACCTTGTGTATTGTGCATGTTAAGGCTTATTCTCAGACTCCCTTGAGGGAAACCAATCTCTTATGCTATGAATGTGGCAAGAAAAAAGCTGTTCTGTCATCTGTTCTGACAAGCAGAGCTGGGCATTTAGGCCGCAGACTCTTCACCAGCCTGACACAAAGGCACCGTCGTGAGTAGGCTCTGCAGAAGGGTCAGGTCCCAAGAGCTCCCAAGCCCCAGCTGAGTTTGGTTTAGTCTTCTGGCAGCTTTTTTTTTTTCCCCCAGTGAGTTGAGTCGCACAGATTCTCCTGTATTGGCCTTTGCTGAGTGCTGCTGCATGCGTTGAAGTGTGGAACTGTGCATCTCGTCAGATAAAAAGACAACTGAAAGCCAGTTTAATGTTAATTCCTTGGGTTTGGGCATAAAATGTTACTAATAGTCTTACCTCGGGTTTTCAGGGTGGAGATCGGGGCTGTGAATCAGGACGCTTGTGCCTTCTGCCCACTCCCTGGTTTCTCACCTGTAAACTCCCCACCCACGTTCCTGGCTGCTCCTTACTGCAGCACTTTGAATTCCTGCCGAGGATGAAGCTTTAACTCATTTGAACAGTGATGAATTTAGTGTGCCTTCACTTGTATTGCCTCTTAAATTAATGGCGTTCTGCCCTTCGTCTCTTGCAGTTCAAATGGTGGGAGTAAGACTTCACCGGCACTGTGTCAGTGGTCTGAGGTGATGAACCATCCTGGCTTGGTGTGCTGTGTTCAACAAACCACAGGTGTCCCACTGGTGGTGATGGTGAAGCCAGACACCTTTCTCATCCAGGAGATTAAAACCTTGCCAGCCAAAGCAAAGGTTAGTCAGTTTTCCCTGTAATTTTTTTTTTTCCTCTTAAAATGTGTTTTCTTGTTGTTCCATCAACAAGATCTTTAGTCTTTGCAGCTTTTCTAATGCAAAGAGTTGATTTCTTCAAACAGCAGTTGCCAGGTCCCTTCCTTGACTTGCACCGCTTGCCTTTGCAGATCCAGGACATGGTGGCCATCCGCCACACAGCCTGCAATGAGCAGCAGAGGACCACGATGATCCTCCTGTGCGAAGACGGCAGCCTGAGGATCTACATGGCCAACGTGGAGAATACATCCTACTGGCTCCAGCCCTCTCTCCAGCCGAGCAGCGTCATCAGCATCATGAAGCCCGTTCGCAAGCGCAAGGCAGCTGCTATTAGTAAGGGGCCTCTCTTACCTGTCTTGTGCAAGGAGCTGTTGGCAAATGTAGATGCAAAGATTGATAATAGATAATTAAAGTGTTCGCTTCTGATAATTACCACTTAACCTCAGGGCTAAGTACAGGCCAAGCCTGGGTGAAATGTTTCCATAGGTGTATATAAAATTGCAAACCCCACGTAGCTACTTCCCTCGCCTGGCTGTTTCCAGAGGAGGAAAGCTCATTCTGGCAGCTTTTTTTACCGTAGCTTTGCCTGTTTAGAATGTTTTTTGTAAAAGAAACATCTCTCTCTGCTCATTTAGCGACTCGCACCTCCAGCCAAGTGAACTTCCCTATTGACTTCTTTGAACACAACCAGCAGCTCACTGATGTGGAGTTTGGAGGCAACGACCTGCTGCAGGTTTACAACGCTCAGCAGATAAAGCACCGGCTCAACTCCACCGGCATGTATGTGGCCAACACAAAGGTAAATGGGGCAACCTGAGGATTCTCTTGGGCTTCCGGGTGGCGTTGTTGTCCAGACCTTTTCTTGAAAGTCTGCTTTGTTCAAATGACGCAGTGCAAGTCCCATCGTGCTGTCAGATAAACAGCGGAGGCACCTTTCTGTAGGCTTCACATTCTTAGCTTAGGAATAAATTTTTGACTTCGCCTTTCTGAGCTGTGATTTGTCTTCTACAGCCTGGGGGTTTCACCATCGAAGTGACGAACAACAACAGCACGATGGTGATGACGGGCATGCGGATCCAGATTGGCACACAAGCGATAGAGCGAGCGCCCTCCTATTTGGAGATCTTTGGCCGTACCATGCAGCTGAACATGACCAGGGCTCGCTGGTTTGATTTCCCTTTCACTCGTGAGGAAGCTTTGCAGGCTGACAAAAAACTAACCATCTTCAGTGAGTCTTTGTTAATTGTTTAACTACCTGTTGGTTTTGCTTGGCCGGGTTGAAGCTGCTGTGCTTCACCTCATGGAATCACGGAATCATTAAGGTTGGAAAAGACCTCTAAGAGCATAAAGTCTAACCGTCAGCCCAACATTATTGTGACCACTAAACCACGTCCTGAAGTGCTACATCTATTTGAAACACCTCCAGGGATGGTGGCTCCACCACCTCCTTGGGCAGCCTGTTCCAATGCCTCACACAGTAGGGAGGGGTTCCACCAGAAGCAGTTTGAGGGGCTGATCCTGGACATTTAATAACTTTATCTCTGGCCCCATTCCTTGCTGAAGAGGGTGAATGTGCAGTAGCTCTGTAATTTGTCTTGAGGTAATAGAGAAGGAAGTTGGCCTTGGAAAGCAGATGAAACTCAGAGTTGCTGGATCTTAGTGACCGGTGTAATTGCTCTCCTGACTTTAGGAGGCTGTGCTTGTTTGGATTCAAAAGAAGCTGCTTTGTTAGTTTTTAAGAACTTTCTCTCCTTGCTGCAGTTGGGGCTTCTGTGGATCCTGCTGGAGTCACAATGATGGATTCCATAAAAATTTATGGCAAAACCAAAGAGCAGTTTGGCTGGCCTGATGAGCCCCCCGAGGACTTCCCCTCTGCTTCAGTCAGCAACGTTTGTCCCCCAAACCTGAATCAAGGGAATGGCACTGGAGACACGGAGTCAGCTGCCCCTGCTGCTGCCAGCGGCACTGTCCTGGAGAGGTATTTCTGCAGCCTTGCTTTTATTTCTCCTTGCAGATGGGCAGTTGCCGTAGGGGAGGGCAATTAGATTTGTGTGCCTTTCTTAACTGGGAGAACTGGTGGGAGTTAGCGAGTTGTCCTCACTGCCGCACAAAACTACGACTGAAAAGTCAACGGTTGTCTTCTAAGGAGGGCTTTGCATTCGCTCCTGATTCATTTGGTGGAGTAGATGGATAGATCTGTGTGTGTGCTTCGTGTTGCTAAGTTCATTTCTTCCGGCAATCTTGAGCTAAAAGAGATTTCTGCTTGCTTAGTATGCTTTTTCATGTCAAGTTGGCCCAATTTCATTCCTTATAGCTCACAAAGGTCAGGCTGCTCTGAGGTTAAGGTCAGTCTGGAGGAGGGCTTTGTGCGTGCCCTTATTTTAGGCTGGTTGTTCCCACCCACTTACGTTGTAGCCCGTCAGTCTCAGGCTTCACCCCTCCATATCCCTACTGAGAGTCAAACCACAAGGTTGAGCTGGGCCTGTATTTAGCAGAAGAAAGAGGCTGTTTTCTGTTTGTTTTTATATCCACCCGGTGTTCTTTCTCTGAGCTCGTACAGGCTGTACCATAAGGGTTGTAGAAAGCCTGGCAAGCCAGCAAGGCTAGAAACAGATCAAAGAGGAAGCAGCACTGCTAAAAAGTTGAGTGTTTTAAGGGATACGCTGCTTGCCTGTGAGTAAACAGTGGTTCCTTTTGTCTTAGTGAAATTCTCAGGTGAAGGTTCAGGGCTCAAAGTGACAGTTGTGTCCAGTTGAAGGACCTGTCTCACCATCCTTTAATCTTTTGTCTAATAGTTCATGGGATTTTTTTCCCGTGCTTATTTTCCCTTCTCTCCCCTCCCGTGCTGTGGCATCTCCACAAGATGTCCCTCTCTGCACAGACATGCTTTCTGCTTTTCCAGACCGGTGGGATTCTAGTCACAAAACTCAGAATCAAGAAAATACGTCTCTGTATTTTTCTTTGCGTGTTACAGAGCACAGCGTGGTTACCTTAGGAAGGGCTCTGGGATAGGAACGACTGAGGGCAGGCAAGAGGCAGCTTTCTTCCCAGAAGTGGGGTGTCTGCACTTCAGATTTAACCTTCAGTGGTGCTCTAAGCGATGTGCTTGGCTTCTCTCTGCTAGGTGGCCTGGATCTCCTTTCTTTGTTTTGCTATTAGGCAAATGTCTGCTGGCCACGTAGAAAGAGCCGTGCTTAGATTTACTCTATATAGCGCTCTCCTGGCTTCCTGATTTCCCCATTTAATTTGCCTTTTGCTTAGAATGTGTTCTAGGGAGTTTTTTCTGTGAGCTTTACACATTTTTATTTTATTTTATTATTTTTTTTTTTCCTTTTTCTTTGCTCCCCCAAAGTTCTGACACTGAGTCCCTAACCACCCTGGACCGGTTAGTATGCCATCCTTTTCTCTGCACGAATGAGTGTGTGTCAGAGAGACAGAACACATGATGTGGCTTTTTGTTGACTGTTTTTCCTTTGTTTTCCAAGTGACATTTGCTTCTTTACATTCTGGTCATTGCATGGCAGCAGGGTTAGAGAAATGTAAAGATGAGGTGGTTTGCAGATTTCTACTGTATGCAGCGTAACTGTTGCTTGTTTGACAGACTCCCCTTTTCACTTTGTTCCCTCCCTGTGGCTTTTTACCCCACTTAGATCCCCCTGCTAGCTTTCTGGAGGGTGGCTGTGTAGACAATTGTTTTTCTACCTCGTAGCTGATCCTACACTGTTACTGCTCCCTTTTAATGCTCTCTCTTCCCTCCTTTTTCCTGAATTCTCTCTGTGCTCCTCCTGGTCTGTCAGATGGCATTTCAGGTAGTTCTGGGGCATGAAGTGGTGCTGCAGGGGAGACTCTGCTGTGCCACAAGTTGTAAATAAGGTTTTCCCTCGGGGCAAGTATTTTACTAGCCTGCCTTACCACTGCCAAAAGTTCAGGCCTCACCATCTCTCACTCGGGTCATACCCAGTGCTCCAAGTTCAATTTCTTCTGGAATATTTTGCTCTGAAACTCCAAATTGGAAAGAGCAACCTGTGTGAAAAATAGCAAGCGAGTAGAATCTTGCTCCCTTAGAAAAGTCGGTTACGCTTTTTCCCATGTGTCATACCAAGCCTTGATCTGCAGTCATATGTACGTCTGTGGGCCATGGTGAATTGGTACTGTCAAGACAATCCAAGTTATCCCTGCTGCAGGCTGCGTAAGGAAATGTTTTATCCTCTTTGGTAGAGAAAAGCCCCTGTCTTTCAGCTGTGGATTATTAAAGCAGTCCTAAGTTTGTCTGTGAGCGTGAGCCAGGTTTAACTCTGGTCTGTAACACAATGAAATGATATGCATGGTGCCTGTGGCAGGTTTTATCATGCTTTGATTCTGTACTTGGCATTCGTTAGCTGTCTCTGAGCTACTCATGACTGTAGCCCGCATAAAGCGGAGTGCTAAGGAGAGAGAAGGGTTGCTGTACTCAAGCCTGCTTTCCTTTCTCCCTCCAGGCTAGTAGTCAGTTCTTTAGAAGCGCTGGAAAGCTGCTTTGCTGTAGGACCAGTCAACGAGAAGGCAAGTAACTTTCTGAATACATTCTTGAGCTTTCAGAGATGGGGGAGGAGGGGCAAGATCAGCAGCACCTCCTGCAGCCCTGGGGGCCTGATACGGGAGAGAGCCGCATCCGTTTTGCTCAGAGCGCTGATCTGAAAGTTGACTTAGCGAAAAGCATTTGAAACTAGTTTAGAATGACAATTGGCATTTGCATTTATCGCTGGCGGGATTTTTGTGCTGTAGAGTGACCTCGTTTACAAAAACAGCAGGGTGGAAGAAGACCCGTAAATCTCAAAAAGACTTTTCTTATGTAGACATGTGAAGTGTTCCTATTTAAGGAATAATACGAGGAGGAGGCTGTCGAGGGGAGGCAGAACCTTGCGCGCGCAGTGCAAGGAGGGGAGGGAGCTGCAGGTACGCTGAGAAATTGGGCTCGTGCATCACCTTAATGGTAAATGTACTGAAGAATGGTGTTTTGTCTGTTCCTGGGAGCAGGAGAAGAATAAGGTGGCAGCTCAGGAACTGGCTACTATGCTGCTGTCCATGCCAGCTCCTTCCAGCGTCCAGCAGCAAACCAAGAGCCTCTTGGCAAGCTTGCACACCAGCCGCTCGGCGTACCATAACCACAAGGTAACACCGTGCAAGCGACACCACTGTCTCCTGGAGCTTGCCAGCTTATGTGCAACGTGCCCCTGGAAAGCCCTTCCTCCACTCAGCATAAACCCACCGGCCGATTTTCCTTTAGCTCCCGCTGCCTGCCTCCCTGGCTTTTGTGTTTCACCAGAACTTCGCTACTTAATGTGATTTTTGAAGATACCGGGGGGAAATAATGGCACTTAATTGGGATCTCAAAACACGTGAAATTTGTTGGCAAACTTTGTAGCTCTGGTTTGAGTTTCTGCAGGCATCTGGCTTAGGGTGGTAGGAAAATACCCTGGTAAGCAGTGGTTAGCCTCGGTGCGGACACAGTGGCTGTAAATGCACAGATGCCGGCACGCAGCCTTTGCTAACCACCATTTAAGCCTGAGGAGAAGGAAATGGGAAAATCGATTCTCGAGCCAGATTTCTCCTGTTACAGGGTGACTATTTACCATTAGTTGTCCTTCCTAGATGACATTTGGCCAAGATTTAAAGCAACAAGTGCCGGATCTGCCCAGGATCTGTCCTGCGGTTGTATTTCAGTTGCTGTTTGTTGTTTTCCTTTGCCTACGTTATCTCTCACTTTGCAGGATCAAGCTTTGCTAAGTAAAGCCATTCAGTACTTGAGTTCCTCCACCAAAGAAGGAAAGGACCTTGATCCTGAAGTGTTTCAGAGGCTGGTCATCACAGCTCGATCCATTGCTATTATGAGACCCAACAATCTGGTCCACTACACGGAATCAAAGCTGCCACAGTTGGAAACAGGTAGATAAGTCTGTCCTTTCCTTCAGCTTTCTCTTGTGATACTCAGCGAATTCTTGGGGTGTCTGGTTTGCTGTGACAGGGACGGTATTTGACACCTTTGTTAGGTGTGTGACAATCCTTGTCATGAGGACATCGAAGCCTCTAACAAAAGCCATTTCAGCTGCACGTGGTGTTACCCTGCTTGCTACAGCTTTCTCCTGCACGTATCTGACAACTGCTTTTTGATCTGTACAGAGAGTGAAGAAGGACAAGAGGCGCAGAAACCCGCGGAAGGAGATGGCTGCACATTTATTACCCAGCTGGTTAACCACTTCTGGAAGCTACACGCATCAAAACCCAAAAACGCCTTCCTTGCCCCCGCCTGCCTGCCAGGTGCGCTAGTGCTTCGCTTCCGTGGTTTCAAGGGTCCTATTTTAAGCTCATAAACAGCAAAAATTACTTGTTCTTAACTAGGTTTAAGATGCTGATGATGCAGTGTGTGCTTTCTAAGGTATATCTGCCAATTCTGCTCTAATGCTTGTGTTCAGAAGTATGTCTTTTGTGCTCCTAAGAAGGGATGGATGATTGATTTATTCACTTTTGACTTCACGGGTGGTGTTGGAGGATATTGAGTGGTCTTAAGTCTATGGTGTGCAAAGTATTCAATTAGATGGATAAGACTGGTGTGTAAGCTTGTTTTGGATTGAAACTTCAGTCTATTTGTGGTGCTAATGTTGTGCTTTGAAGTCTACAAACAAAAGAAGCTTCCTGCAGTGTCTCACTCTGTGCTGAAATGGAAAGATGGATGATTACGGGCCTACACAGGAAGTTCTACCTCAACACGAGGGAAAACTTCTTCCCTGTGAGGGTGACAGAGCCTGGAACAGGCTGCCCAGAGAGGCTGTGGAGTCTCCTGCTCTGCAGAGATTCCAACCCCACCTGGCTCTGTTGCTGTGTGGGCTGCCCTGGGTGTTCCTGCTCTGGCAGGGGGGTTGGACTCGATGATCTCCAGAGGTCCTTTCCAACCCCAGCAGTCTATGATTCTACTTTTATTCCTCCTTAGGTCTCACTCACGTTGAAGCCACAGTCAATGCTCTGGTGGATATTATCCATGGATACTGCACATGTGAGCTGGATTGTATCCACACAGCATCCAAGATCTACATGCAGATGTTACTTTGCCCGGTGTGTAATCTTGCTCTGCTCTGCTTTGACCTAAACACTGCACCAGGGGAGGCTTAGTTTGGACATGAGGAAAGGACTGGCCCAGGCTGCCCAGGGCAGGGGTGGAGTCCCCGTGATCCCTGGAGGGGTTTCAAAGCCCCCCATGGAGCTGTGGTGCTGAGGGACAGGGGTTGTGATTGGACTCCATGATCTTAAAGATCTTTTCCAACCTAAACGATTCTGGAATATGAAGAGAATTAAATACAAATAGAATGATAATGTGTAGGTACAAAACAGAGGAACGCAGACCAAAACATACGGCCAGAAGTGACTGAAGGAGAGGTTTCTCTCCCCGTGTTCAGTAACACTGATCATACGCTGCGTGTGCATCGGCACGTTTGGCTTTACGGCTGCTGGGGACACCAGGGACTTCAGAAGTTAGGCAGTGACAGATATCTTACTTGACTCATGACCAACTGAGAGTCCTAAGCCTATTCTTAGCTATCTTTTGAAACACTGGGAATAAGCACTTAAAGCTTTAGAAGTTTAATGGTTACCTGTTAACCCTACAGGATCCTGCAGTGAGCTTTTCATGCAAACAAGCTCTGATCAGAGTGCTGAGGCCACGGAACAAGCGGAGACACGTCACCTTGCCATCCTCCCCTCGCAGCAATACTCCTATGGGTATGCCAGATCCATTCAGCTTTGCCTTTTAAATGAGCATGACCCACTTGATTTGTCAGAAAAAGCAAGAAAATACAGGTGTCTAAAAAAGACTAAAACCAGTCTGTCTCCCTTCTTTGGCTCTCCTGCCCCCTAAAAAACTTTTATTTTTTTAATTTCTTCATAACCATTCACCTCTTCTTTGTTACTCTGGGATTCAGAGAGATAGGGGCTAGAAATCCAGACTGTCTTAGTATTTCTGTGCTTATTTTCAAGTCATGATAAATGAGTTGAAAAGATGTGTGCAGATTAAGGTATCCGATCTCCCTCCGAGAGAGACTTTGTTAGCATTGATGTAAATTGTAGTTGTCATGGAATCTCTGAGGGTAAACTGATGCTAGTTTAAGGTTTTTCCAGCACTAATTAATTGCCTTGTTCACGATGAAGTGAGGAAAGAGTGTGTTTGTGAATGAATCCCTTGTAACTCAGGAGATAAGGACGATGACGATGACGATGACGCAGAAGACAAGCTGCAGAGCTCGGGGATAGCAAATGGTGAGCACATCCGTCAAGAAAGCCAGGAGCAAAGTGAAGTTGATCATGGGGACTTTGAGATGGTGGTGAGTCCAGTGTGCTTCTCTTTGGAGCCTTTTATGTTTGTTGGATACTTGAGTTTAATTTAGTCATGGTGACTCAGTGTGCAGTGCTCCATTAGCTGGTGGTGAAAGCTCTCGCTGTGTTTCCTCTCCATAGTCTGAGTCTATGGTTCTGGAGACTTCTGAAAATGTGAATAATGGGAACCCTTCTCCCCTGGAGGCTCTTCTGGCTGGAGCAGAGGGATTCCCTCCTATGCTGGATATTCCTCCAGACGCAGATGATGAAACAATGGTGGAATTGGCTATTGCCCTGAGCCTGCAACAAGATCAGCAAGGTGAGATGTCGGTGTTACTGGCAGTCAAAAAGGTAACTAGAATATGAGGAAACCTGGAAAGAAATAGAGGAGAAGCTGCTGATGTCACCACTGCCAAAGCCAAGATGAAAGAACTATGGAATGTACAGAGAATGCCGGAGTTAACCTGATTCTCTCAGACAGATACTCACAGTTTATTTTCTTCTTGCAGGGAGCAGCAGTAGTGCACTTGGACTTCAGAGCTTAGGACTGTCTGGTCAAGCACCCAGCTCTTCTTCTCTCGATGCTGGAACGCTCTCAGATACGACAGCATCAGGTAACTGTTCACTGTGAGGAATCAAGCTTTTCTTGATTTTGACCTAAATAATGATTTAACATTTGTTTGCAAGTCTGGTTTTGCAGAACTAGTTATTACTGTTGGCTTCACGCAGCTTATTTGTGGCCATTTCCCTCTTTGATGGACTTCCATTGTAGGATTCGGAGGAAGTTATTTCCTCTCCTTAAAACAAACAGAAAAAATAAACCACATATTGTATTTCCTTTGCATTTATAAACAACCAAACCTTGTTCTTCAAGTATCTTGCATGATTGTCTGTTAGATGGTGAGAAGGTTTCCTTCTCAGGGTATCTCCCCTCCACTGCTTTTAGCAGGTTTAAATGTACTGATGGACACTTCTAAGTTCCCTTTTGATTTGTAGTTGAAAATCAACACCAAAAAAAAAAACAACCCCAAAGCAAAGACAAATATTCGTGGCTTTTCTTTCGTAGCATGTGCGTCTTTTGAAGTTCTATCCAGGCAGTGTTTTTACTTGTAACAGCTCTCTTCATCCTCTTAGCTCCAGCGTCTGACGATGAAGGCAGCACGGCTGCAACGGATGGTTCAACTCTTCGGACTTCACCCGCAGACCACGGCGGCAGCGTGGGCTCTGAGAGCGGCGGCAGCGCGGTGGACTCCGTCGCGGGTGAGCACAGTGGTGAGTATCTCTGGCTGCACCAGTGTCTCTCCGTCTGCTTTCTACTGTAAATAGGACTTTACCAGGTAGAGTGAGAGGGGGTGGGTGATCCCCAACAGAGAAGAAATCTCAGTTCCACACGGATGGTGCCAGGCAGCACGTGATGGTTACTGCTGAAGTGCTGAATATTTGCTTGCTCCAGAAGTGTGGAGTCAGCAGTAGGTTTTGCTGGCCTGTAATAACCAAATGCAGTAGCCAGACTGAAAGAACTGACTATACTGCTGGCTAAGTTTGGATGGGTTAGAATTAAGTTCTCTCTTTTTTGCTTGGGATTGATACCCAGCTAAAATAATCACAGACTTTTATAAAAATACAAAAATCACATCTGCTCTGCCCATCCATGCCTCTTCTGGCTCCGTTTAAAGGACTTCTCTACAACCAGTTCGCTTTGGCAACAGAGATGAGGCTGGCAACCCAAAGAACGCTGGGGGCGTTAAGGTGCCTCTGTAGAAACGACTCTTTTCTGGCTTTATGAAGATAACCAAAGACATTGCCTCTTTAAAAGCATAATTCTGAAGTATAGTTCGGCCACGTCAGAAGTAGGTGAGGTGCACGTTCAGTTGTGCTGTTGCCTTTCTGTATTTATTTATTTTCTTCTTTTTCAGTGTCTGGCCGTAGCAGTGCCTACGGGGACACGACAGCCGAGGGCCACCCTGCTGGACCAGGCAGTGTCAGCTCAAGCACGGGTGCCATCAGCACTACTACAGGCCAGCAAGAGGGAGATGGCTCAGAAGGGGAAGGGGAGGCAGAGGGAGACGTCCACACCAGCAACAGGCAAGGGCCTTTCATAGAATCATAGAATGTTAGGGGTTGGAAGGGACCTCTGGAGATCGAGTCCAAGCTCCCTGCCAAAGCAGAATCACCTAAGGCAGGCCACACAGGAAATGTTGGGTTTTTTTCCTCCTCCTCATCTGCTCTACAGCCTCCTTGGTTGTAGAGGAGTGGACTAGAAGTGCTGAAATTCTCAGAGTGTGATTTGTGACTCTGGGTTCTTGAAAAATGAAGAGAATCCTAGAACAGAGCAAACTGCCGTTGCAAAGTGCCTCCCTCTCTGCGTTCCCCGTGTAACTCGGTGCACATTCCTAATGTGTCCCAAAAAACTGCTGCCTGTACTAAGTTGTGAAAAAACCCTGTGTGAGTCTGGTAAACAGGAACTGCTTCAGCTGCAGCCTGGGAACTTGTGAAAATCAGTGTTAGGAAAACAGTCTGTGCAAGCGCTTTGGGAAGGAGCTGCTGATTTTCTTTCCGTGGGCACTCTGAAATGCAGTTTGGAAGTGAGTTGTAGCATCTGGTTGTAGACAGCTGAATTTGCAGGTGGTTCTGCCAGGCAGTGTAGTTCTGAAGGGAGTAACTATGTCCAATGTCAGAGTTGCTCTGCAGCTTTGACTGTGAGGTCTGAAGGAGCCCGCTCCTGTCTGTGCGCATTTGATGACCTAATGAGGATTTCCTCATGCTCGGAACTTGTGTGGTACTTTGCAGTGCTCTGCTAGTGATTCCTATGGGTGTAAGGTTTCTTGTGATGTGTTTGAAATGCTTTGTGTCTGATTCCTGCCTTCTGACTTCCCAGGCTGCACATGGTCCGACTGATGTTGCTAGAGAGGCTGCTGCAAAACCTACCTCAGCTGAGGAATGTTGGAGGAGTCCGGGCCATTCCTTACATGCAGGTAAGCGAGGAGGGCTCGGGAGTTAAGCTCTAATCAAACAGTTAATCACTTCTACTGCTGCTGGGTTTATTTACACACACTTTTCCTTTTCTGTTTCCTTCCTGGTCGTAGTGTGTTGGGCCATCCCCAGGAGTTCTGTCTGTTGTGCAGCACTCCATACCCATAGGTTTTAGCTGCTCCTGTACCCTCTCTTGGTGTGATGCTACAGAGGGCTGATGAGCCAAAGGGCTAAAATCCTTAAACTCTGGTCTATTTGGGAAGGTCTTTTGGGTTTATACTGACTGTTCATATTGGGGTGTGATGGTGCAGGCAGAGTTTGGGGAAGGACGTAGATTAATCAAGGTAAGTTGTGAAAGATAATCTGTATTTGCCTTGGAAACGAGGAGCCTGCCTTCTGTTAATTCTCTGACTTCTATTCCCAGGTTATTCTGATGCTCACAACAGACCTAGATGGAGATGATGAGAAAGATAAGGGAGCTTTAGATAACCTTCTGTCCCAGCTGATTGCAGAACTGTGCATGGACAAAAAGGTGAGCTGTAGTGTGTGCGCACTCTCAGTTTACTGCTTGGAGACAGGGTTTCTTGCCTGGAGGAACTGGATGCATGAGAGTCACAGAAGCATGTTCCTCTATGGCTGTCTTCAGCCAGTTTATTGCTCATGGATCACTTTATCTAAGGTAGAAAGTCATAGAATCAGAGAACTATTTCGGTTGGAAAAGACCTTTAAGATGATGAAGTCCAACCACTAACCCAGCACTGCCAGGGCACCACTGACCCCTGGCCCTCAGCACCACAGCTCCACGGCTCTGAAACCCCTCCAGGG
>JAAGNO010020776.1:15879-49443 GCA_033439905.1 Ceryle rudis | reverse complement strand
TTTAAAGTTGAAGGTTTAAAGCTGAAGGTTTAAAGCTGAAGGTTTAAAGTTGAAGGTTTAAAGCTGAAGGTTTAAAGTTGAAGGTTAATGTTGAACTCAGCCATATAAATTTTTGATGCCAAATGAGACCTAAAAATCAGAGGCTGCAAGTAGGGGATTATGACAGAAACCACTTTTCCAGGCTTACCTACATCTTTTCCTGCTCTTCGTGAATCCTCTTATCATTCATGTAATAATGGCCATCGTAATTATTTCAGTATCAGTAAAAAAAAATACAAAAACCCACCCCCATCTCTGCTTTCATCTGATGTTAATAAATGGTAAATCATTATGGCAAGTTGATATTTGTCTGGTTGTGGAAAAAAATTGAGTCAATCTTGTTTCTCCCCACCCTATATAATTAAAAACAAAAAAAAAAAAATCAGAACCCAATTTTTAGCCCAGCATTCATCAGAGTACATATTGTTAACAGGTGCCGTGTATTTCATTTTCCATGCACATTGTGTTGGAATGTAAAACCGTAATACCGCTCCTAGGAACAAGCAGTATAATTAAAATTCTTTGCAAGTTTGATTTCCTGGGTATTTTCTTCCTTTAAAAGAACTACATTGTAAACAAGAGCCAATTTCTGAGATTTGATCTATGGGTTGCGCGGCTCACGCTGCAGGTTCAAAATGGTGATTGAGACAATAACACATAACAGCCGAACAGTTATTTATAATAGCGCAGCACCTGCGGCAGATTGTCAGCTGAGAAAGCAAATCTCAACGCTTTCATACTCTCTTGTGCATTTTAATAGGAGTGGCAGCGGCCACGATGGATACAATAGTTAGGCATGCAGTGTTAACTTTTGTTTCTGATTGCTCGCCATTTTCTCAATTTTATTCCTTTAAGATTGAAAATATTCCTACTTAGTGGCAGTCCATGTGCATTTTAAAAAGTTCAGGCACAATTCAGCTTTTCCTTAATTATGGGGGTGTGGCCGTAAAAATAAATATTAAATAGAACATCAGACTCTTTTCTCGTAATTTCATGATTTCCCAGATTTCCGCACATGCATAATTAACACAGCTTTGGCTTTTCCTTTTTTGTTGTTGTTTTTTTAGGGGTTTTGGGGGTTTTTTTTTGGTGGGTTTTTGTTTGGTTGGTTCTTTGCGTGTGTTTGGTTGGTTGTTTTTTTGGTTTTGGTTTCTCTGGTTGTTGTTTGGGTTTTTTTCCCCATCTTGGTTACTGCTGCTGAGCTTTCTGGAAAAAATCAGATCTGAAATTTTAGAACTTTAAAGACATTCTTCTCACCTCAGTATGTAGCAGGATTCTCCCATGAGCCCTTTAGCAGCAGCTCCCATTTAAAATTCTGAACCTGTGCATATGCAGTTTCCTTTTCTCTCTGGTTCTATCCTGGAATCAAGAGAGAATTGATCACTTATATGATGATGTGATAATTCTGCAATGATCTGAGACACCTGTTATGAAGAAATGTAGTGGCATGTTGCAGCAGATCCAGCACCATACACAAACTGTCAGCGTGCTGATGTCACCTCCACCCACAGCATGAAGTCCATTTAGAGGCACAGTCCACCAAGAAATGGTCAGATTTCCATCAGAAGGAGCAACTGGTACGTGAAAGTACAAGGACCATTCCCAACACACAAGCCCTCTAAACCCTTTAGAATTTTCAAGCCAAGACAGAGTTTTAACTTCTATAGATACTTAACAGACAAGAGAATTTCCTCTTTACCCTCTGAGTGTTACAGGGCCTAAGACCGGTGCTGTGCTTTGAGATCTTCAGTTGCAAGGCGACAGGCAGTATAAATAAAATGGTACCCTGCCATCAGGACATGTGAAGTCACATTAGCTTCTAGTACCACTGAAAACATAAGCAAAAGTCGAATCTGTCTCCAGATTAGAAGAAAAAATAGTTTTCAAGGAGCTAATTGCTTTAGAATACAAACAATAGAAAAAGAAAAGAAATGTCTGGTCTTTAATAGAAAGCTGTAATGCAGGCTAGAAACAATCCACTTGCTCTGGGGTGATGGGATGATGACATCGCCAATTAGCATGAGTACTTTGTTTTATAACTTCCATCTATTCGCTGTATGACCTATTTTAGTGTACAGCTACAAAAGCATCTTTGGAGCGCTTCCACTGGAGCCAAGGGAGTTACTCCAGGAATTAGCTTGGCCAGCAAAGCAGTTCCTATGCGATAGAAATACAGAAACGGAGTTGGAGAAGAGTAATAGAGAGAGATTCATTCTGCCATAAATCTTCTCGGCTGTGCGCTAATGTTATTTATCCACTCGAGATAGAAAGGACATTATATATGTATGCGTATGTGAAATAGGGGATGGTGGCTTTGTAATGCAAACTGTCCATTAGCAATGCAAGGCAACTTATTTTCATCTGCTGCATCATTACTGCAAATTTTTCTCCTGGGTTTTGACACGTTATAAATCTTGATGAAGTCAACATTTGTTCTCTTTATCCTTTACTTCCATTTGATTCACTCTACTTAAAATGCATATAAACACACTGTAAGACCGCTGAACTTTAGGTGATTTCAGCAGGACAATGTTTCCACTCCTAGGAAGTGGCTGATACCCCACATCTCAGCCTGCCAGTCTAGCCAGAAGTGACTCAGATGCTCCCCGAGCGTGGCACCTCGTCCTTGGCACCTCCCTCCTCCCTCACTCCATGGCACCTGCACCATCATAAGTCACAGAGGTTTTAGATGGGTTGAAGCACAGCTTGAGAAAGCCCAGAGGGGCTGTGGCCCAGTGGCCCTACAGGCACCCACTTGCAGGGTGCCAGGGAACGAGGTGCAGCAGCTCCTCCAGCATCCCCCTCCCAGCAGTAACCAGCGTCCCTCTGGACGCGGGCCTCAAGTGCACTGATAAATACATGCTAAAGCGGCGCTGACTGTGTGGAGGAGAGCTGACTCAGGGGCTGACTCATCCCATTCAGCCTCCCATCCTTCAGTTGCGTGAGCAATTCTTGGCATCGCTTCTGTAAATGTAACAGCAAATGATTGCTAGCAGTATGTTCAGCCCCCTGCCAGCTGATGACACCAAACCAAATGTGACCGCTCTACCAACCCACAGAACTGACACCTCAAGAAAGCTGTCATATGGTAGTTTTGTTGATCCAGGTTCACCTGGATTTATTTCATATGGTCACAATATTTATTTCACAGACGCTCCAGTTGCCAATAAAGAAAGAGTGGAATTAAAACCGTCATAGGCTGCTGTTGACTCTGGAATGACTTCAGGCTTGGTGAGAATACTTGGGCTTATTATTTTAACCCTTTGCCTCTAGTGCCTATAGAGTACAGAAAGAAGGACTTACCTGGGCTCCTACTTGGCCACGTGCTTCTCATGAGTAAACCTGTCTCTCCTCAGTGCAGCAGCACCTACACTGTTGAACACAACTCCCTCCTGAGAAGAGCATTTCTCTGCCAAGGGAGTAGGTTGGCATTCCAGTGCCAGGATTATTGGCAGGCTCTATATTATTCTGGCTACCTTATAAGATAAGAATGCTTAAAGAAATAAATGGGCTTGTAGGGCACCTGTCCTATTCCGCTTCCCGCTGAAGATGTGCAAGCGCAGCCACAGCCACTGACAACTCTTCTATGCTGTTTTCTATGCAGTTTAATGTTTTCTTTATCTGTAGCCTCAAAGTAGGTCCATGAGAGCACAAGCTTGCTGCTGCAGTTGGCCCTTCAGCCAGCTTGATGGCATATAATCCCAAGGTCCAGGGGTGTCTGTGCTTGATGTCTCACCATCATCCACAGGGCTCATGGCATAATTTCACTGAATATGCAAAGCTGAACCTACTGGCACCTCAGGACAGTTAGACAGGCAACATATAACTCTGGAGTCAAGAAAGCTGGAACAAAGTCAGTTCAATACACACCCAGATTGGTTATGGCAGAACGATCTCGAAAATGGATATAAGGACTTTCATTTCCAGCTCTTAACTTTGCCTCTCACTCATTTTTGTGGTTTTGGTCAAGCCACTAAGAGATTTAAAAAGCGATTTCGGTATAAAAATAGGCACCCAAGATTTTCAAAAGCATCAAGGCATTAATGTAACTTAGACCTCAAAAGTGTTTTTAAAAATCACCAAGGGTATATATCAGAACCTTTTATGCAAACTTAAATTTTCTTTCAAGATTTATCTCCAGTTCCTTCAAATTCTTGATTTCATTATAGAATAATTGCATACACTTTCTAGATAGCTTCCAGGTTCACAAGGATCTCCTAAAAAATATTTCATTAATATTTATAAACCACAAGTGAAGCCGTACAGCTTTGTTTCCACAAAAAGAATTACTCTTTTAGCATTGCATATATATTTGTAGAAGGTATTTATTGGATTTAATAATCGCTACTCTGTGGGAAGCCCACAAAAATTAAGATTTAGCTGACATTCATTTATCCAGAAAATCCTGATTAGTGGAATCATACATAAGAAAAACAGAAAAGCAGTGCTCGTTTTTATTCTCTTTCGGACTAGGCTCTGAGGATCTGGTTTTTCCCTCTTAGGACAAGCACCTCCAGGAGATTTCAATCCAGGGAGCTGGGTTGTACTAAGCTAAGCAGTACTTAGCTCTTTAAACAGTTCACTGATGAATAGTTACAGGTTCATATGAGGAAAGCATTAAGCACACTTTCCGTGTGCTTTTCGCCCAAGATGAATTCCCAACCACTTCATACCGCATGTGAATACTGCAGTTTGCCAGATAAGAAGATCTTGAGTCACTGGTAACTCGGCTGACTTTCCCTTGTGGCAGTCAGCAAGGCTCCCGGCAGCCTGCGTATGCATTCCGCCAGTGTTCGGGTGTTGGGGTACATTTCTAACGTAATGGCAAGGTTCTGCCTGGTCTGCTCACACCAGCTTCTGGACGGGCACAGCAGAGCTGACCTGGGTACATCAGCATCGGTGCCTTAAACAATGACTTTCCTCTCCTGTGGCACGGATGCTGCCTTCGTCCCTACTGCAAACACGTGGACACGGAGCAGTCACTTTTTTATGCTTTTCTAGTTATCAACACCACGCCTTTTCGGTGGGAACAAGCAACACACCACAGCAGAAGAGCCACCAGCCATGACCAGTTACCAAGCCTTCCACGTACCTAACAAGAAGGTAATTTTTTGCCTCAGGCTAAAGAAGATGTTAAACCCTCCCCTTTGCCTCTTCCTCCTCACTCTGGTAGGCAGAAAATGTCTTTCCTCTGCCACACTTAGGGAGGGTTTGATGAATGATGACCCTGTACTGTCTTCTAGTTACAACAAAGTGGCAGAATCATACCAACTTGTTATGCCATGCCATTTGATGATAGTCACCGTGCCACTGAATCCTCTTACCTTACGCGACCATTTTGAGCTTGACAAGCTGCCCAACAGCAGAGTGACACCAGATATTCCGAAAGCCTTATTCACTTTATATAGATGAAGGCAATATAAACCCATAGGTTATAGCTGACTGTTGGAGATAAATAGTTTCTTAGCAATCATCCATCATATTTCAAACTATTTGGCAACAGGCAAAGAAACTCTTAAAAGACGTTATAATTATAAGGCTCGGCGATTTCTTTATATTTATTTTAATAGTATGGATTTTAAAGTGCCCTCCGGGAGAAAAAAAAAATGTATTTGTAGAGTTAAAGCTGTAGGAAGTAATACATTTGTGCCAACACATGTAGCTGAACCACCAATTTTGTTCTATTAATTTCGTTGCTGGATTTGTTCCTAATATCTACAGATGTATTATCCCCCCATAGAGGTGGATGAGTGGGTGGAATGAGGTCGATTACAGTAGATTTAGTAACCAAAGAGTAATTTTTTCCATTGTTTGTTCAGCGCATTACTAAACATGTGGCTTAATTATAGCTGCCTTGTGTTCATTTTAGTCTGGTATTGCTTATTCTACTGAGACGCTGATTTATGCAAAATATTAATTGAAATAGAAAACAGACTTACTATGAGAGCTGACATCCATGAAAACATTAGTTACTCTTATTTCACACCGAGCCTGTTGGACTTCTCAGGGGATCGGTGTTGATAGTTTAATTTGGAACAACATGGGCTCCCTCCTCCCAGAAGCAGTGCAAGTGCATGTACTGCATCCTGGAGAACAGGTCAGAACTTACTTCTCCCAGCAGCTGCAGAGGGAAATCCTCAGAGTTCTTCAGTCAAAGTCTCAATTATGTGCTGAGGTAGCTCTTCGGTTTCAGTACAGTTACAATAATTATATGCAAACGTCTCATTAAAAGTAATTCAACTTTACATAGCTATAAATAAGCTCCAATGCTGTTGTAATGTGCTTCCGGGCCATTAGGTTGTATAATAAAGATTGATAGATTCTCTCAATAAGTTAGGTAATCAAAAACCTGCCAACACCCCCAACCAAAAATCAAGCAGCTATAAGTTGAGAGATCTTGTTTTGTTTTCAGAGACATCTTTGTAATTAATCTATTCAGAATAAATAATACAAAGTAATGTTCCGTCGCAGAACTCAACTCAGTGTATCCAGGAGGAATGTTTTAAATCTCATTTCCTATTCAGGAGTTTTAATTCAATCCATTGAATTTCACTGTCTTTTTTTCATAAACCAAAGCTAATATACAATAAACTTTATAACCAGATAGAATGCAGAATTAAATGGGTTTGTAGAGAGACACATAAAATCCTTCCAAATATTTCTGGGAGAGAGTATGAGAATTTTCTAACCTTCACTACCTACTAACAGAATTCAGATGTCCACTGTGAAACGAACCAAATATTTTCTGGGGAAGAGCCTTTGCAGTTATAATATTAATGCCTTTTTTAAAATGTATAGCTAACGTACATCTCCCTTCACCGCAGTACACAGACAGTCATAGAAACCACGACCAGACAATAAGGGGAAAGCAAAAGTGAGCCACAATATCCGAGTCATCAGGAACAGCAGAGAAGTGCTCTGATACCACCACCAAGACCACATCCAAGAAAAACAAAACCAAGCATAAAGCAAATGCAAAAGCGAATTGACCATTTGGCCTGTGAGGAGGTGGGGTCTAGATACACGATTGCTCACTAAAATGTGGGTACGTGGTGGCCCGTGCTGCAGGTACGTTATTGCCTCCCACATTCTTTTCCACCTGGCCTGGGCTTTGCTGATACTTTCTTTTGCTTGGTACTTAAAAGAGGAAAACCAACAGATTTCCTAATAAGAACGATAAGACTTGACATTGTTCTGGGGCCATAAAAGGATGTTCCGTTCAAATGGATACGTGGTACATTTTTGCCTTAGTTTAACCTTCAAAGATTTTCAAGGGTTCAGAAACGGGAGAAAGTACAGCTAGGCTCAAAGGAGAAAAGGAGGAGATGGGAGGCCGGTGGGAGGAGAAAAGATGATGTTTAGGTGACTTTGACTTGATTAACAACGGACAAGATGATATTACAAGGTTATGATATCACCAGGAAAAAAAAAAGGGGAAGAGGGGCAGGGGAGTCATGGAGGATACGGTTATCCTCCTCCTGAAAGTTCAGCTAGAACAGGAAACAGCCACTGAAAGTACCAGGTACTATTAGACATATAGTTACTCATAAACGGCAACCACCGTGCATACTGTCTGGGTTCCTTTTGTCTCCTTTCACTCCCAGGCTGTCATGGAAACAAACCAGAGACAATTGTTTCCAATCCTGAACGCTTTCAGCAGCCGTTTCAGGAGGCATAACGTACCTGAGCCCAGCTCCAGTGTCCTGTAGATGGGCACGCTGCAGGTTGTAAAGTGAGGCAGTATCCTGGTAGCAGCAAAAGCAGCTGCCACAGCTCCTAACTCACCCGTTTCCACCCCCTGTCAGCCTCTACAGATTCCCAAGCTCTCCCACATCCAGCCAGTAGTAGAACATTTTCCTCACACTCCTGAGAAATCTTGAAGCCTGTGTTGGAGCCTATCAGTGCTTGCCTTCTCTGGGCAGGGCTGATGCTTCTGCAGTGTTTATGCAGCTCACCACTCAGTGTTGTATCCCGGGAAGGGAAGAGAAAGAAGGACGGAGAGTTGCAGGACTCTTCAAGTGTAGCCAGCTCAGAACAGGTGCCAGGCACAGCGGGGAAACCCACCAGGTCTCCAAATGAGCTGCCTTCTCCTCCCTGAAGAAGCTCTAAGCCAAGGAGCTAGAGCCGAGCAATTCCCGATCCGGGCGGCCCCAGTGAATTTCATGGGCAATGGGCAGCACTGCCAAGCAGGGGCTGCTTCTGTAAACCTTAGAATACTGTTTTCAAAAACACTTCAGCTATCAGAGACTTCTCCATGTTAGAGCTGTCCTGTATCCTCCAAAGTTTTGCAGCAGCCTGTCTTAATATGGTACATCCCTAAACCTTTCCCCTCTTGAAGGGAATCGCAGCACGAAGCACGATGTGATTCAGAGATACAACATGTAATGACAATTTTCCAGAATGCAATTATAGGAGAAAAAATCCAAACCAATCACAGTCACCCTCAGATAGTAGCTTGGAAATCTGAGCCAACGGTAGAAAAATAAACCAACAGAGAATGAGAAAGAAATAAATAACTCCAGAATGAATTGTTAATTCAAGATTGCAATATAATCCATATAAAATATTTAAGATGGTTTTCTATTTATTCCTGGACCTATAGCGATTAACATGCAGCCATAATATACTGTGTTGCTCTTTTTTTAATCACAAATGCAATTTTAAGCAAGTAGACAAACTCTAGGAAATTAAAGTGAATATTTATGTCCATATAAACTTCTTAATGGCAACATTCTCGCTGTGAGCACAGCAGCTGAAGAGGGTGGATTAAATTATTCTGGCCAGATCCTGTTACTATTGTTTTCATTGGCAAAATGCCCACTGACTTAACCAGAGCTGGATTAGATCCCGACTTGAATAAAGTACAATCCTTGGATGCATATATAACATAAGCACTGATATTTCATGCCTACACTCTAGTTTTCATGTCTGTTTTCCCTCTGTGAGTTTTACTAATGCTATGAAAACACTAATCAGGTAAACTATAAACCGGCGATTATAGGTGTGCAGTCTTGTGTTTCCAGGATTTGGGAAAATGGGTGTTTTACTCGTGTCTGGACTCAGAAAACACGGTCTGAATGTCTCTTGAGTACAGAGCTTCAAATCTTGGTATCTTTAGTTCCTCCTCTTGCAGGCTTTACAATACATATGTTTTGCAATACAGCCTGGAGAGGAGGAGACTCCAGGGGGGCCTTATAGCTGCCTTCCAATACCTGAAGGGATCCTACAGGAAGGCTGGAGAGGACTCTTCTCAAGAGTGTCCAGCGAGAGGATGAGGGGAAATGGTTTTAAACTGAGGGAAAATAGGTTTAGACTGGATCTTAGGAAGTTCTTCAGTAGGAGGATGGCGAGACTCTGGAACAGATTGCCCAGAGGCGTTGTGGCTGCCCCTCCCTGGAGGTGTTCAAGGCCAGGCTAGATGAGGTCTTGAGCACCCTAGTCTAGTTGAGAGGTGTCCCTGCCTGTGGCAGGGAGGTTGGATAAGATGATCTCTAAGGTCCCTTCCAGCCGAAGCCATTCTCTGATTCTATGATATGTATAGCATTTAGTTAAAAGGCTAGGGAATTGCATTGCATTTGGCAGTCACCAGATTCTGTTGCTATGGTATTTTCTCTCTCACTCCCATTTCCATCATTCAGGAATACTCAGAGCATCCTGAATAAGCTAGAAAGATCTTCAGCTTCATAACTTTTGTCTTGAATGGTGATCTCCTACAGAAGAGAACAAGAGGACGCGGCTATTCTCCAAGCCTCCAGAAATTTTAAGAGGGCACGTTAATGTACGAGGGACGGTGCTTCATCAAAGGTCTTCTATCAGAAGTAGTAATTCCATCTCCCTAGAGAGTGTGCTTCAATGACCACAGTTCTTCAGGTAGATACTGCTCAGCTTACTGTCAAATTTGGAACAGCCACTGGCTGTCACACCTGTAGTTCCTCTTCAGAGGGACCTTGTCCTGGCACTTGCATCTGAGTTTGCAGCTCTCAGCAAGCCACTTGTAAAGACTGCTAAGTCTGTGCTCTGTAAGAGTGTGCACGTACCAGGCATGAAGCCCGACCTCTAACTGCCTGACTTCAGATGTATATATAGCTCCAAGAAAGAGAGAACAGCCCTGGAAGGAGGCTCAGTCAGGGTACCAAAGGTCAAGCGGTCCTTCCTTTAAGACATCTTGTTCCTAGAAAAATCGTTGGCTGAACTGGTGAGCCTTTGAGGTTCCCAGGACCAGCAGAGCTAAAGGGAATAAGTAACTGCGTGCTCCATGCGCTCCGAGTCAGGCTCTGGGTTTGCATACATAGAGGGCAGTGGGTTTTCCGAACAAGTACTCCAACTCTGTGGGGATTTATCTGTGATTACTAGTGGCCCATCTTTGTTTCAGTTTGGGAGAGCAGTGCTCCTCTAACATGCCAGTGTAATTTCCTATGCAGAGGCTGTTTCTCTGTATGACTCATCTATGTATTCTATTCCAGGATGTAAGTATGAATCATAGAGAACTGATAGAGAAATGAGAATGAATATATTTTTTTATTATTATTATTATGCCTTAAACAGAGCAACTTTTTCTTCTCTTTTTTTTTCCTCCCGTCTGTGAAACTTACTGGAAATAAATTGGATCAAATCCACCTGAGAAATCTTTGCGTTATATAAAGCCACGGGGCTCTGTGGTGTTGTTTCAGTGGGGCTGAGGATGGGAGGGTGGTTGTTGGTGCTTTGATTTTAGTTGAATATTTTCTTTTTCCACTAAGTGTACAGCTGGAGCTTTATGGCAAATGTCATTAGCAGCAGTGTAGTCAGAGGGGTTTTTGTTTGTTTTAAACATAATAAAAGAGATAAATTGATTGTTGATGGTTATGTTATTAGAGTAATGGGCTGTAGGTGAGAATCTAAACACAGTAATTTCAGGGTTAATACCTAGCAGCTAATGAACGAGTACACACTGGAGAAATTCACTGCAGACCTGTTTTAAAGGGAGTAACTTGCCATGGCAGATTAACCCTATAGCATAAGGGAGTGATTTGGTTATTAAAATGGAGAAGTCACTTATGGTGGGGAACCTTTGAGAGGAGCAGACTGCGAGCGGCAGCAACACTGAGGCATTGCTCAGGCACTGAGTGCCAGAACAAGCCAGCCCAGAACGGTTTTCTCTGCCTGGCGCTGTCACTGGCAGCGCCTGGAGTCTCACAGGGAGAGAAGTCAGAGGACCTGCAGCCCTGCAGTCTGTTGGGACCATCTCTTTAATCTCCTGGGATGCCTGCGAGAAAGAGGATGGTCATAGCCACAGGAGGACATGTGGCGCGGCAGGAATGATTAGGCTAAACCGTTGATTTACCTTCTGGACCACGCTAGCTCTTCCACAGAACAGGGAAGATGTATAATTCCAAAACCAGCATCTACCTATGACTGAAGCAGCTTGGTGTCCAAATCTCTTTAGTCT
Source organism: Ceryle rudis (assembly GCA_033439905.1). Taxonomy (NCBI): domain Eukaryota; kingdom Metazoa; phylum Chordata; class Aves; order Coraciiformes; family Cerylidae; genus Ceryle; species Ceryle rudis. Next base: position 37,976 of record JAAGNO010020776.1, on the reverse strand, counting down.
CTGCACTGTCATTTGGTCTTAAACTGTGACACTGGCATCAGCTGTTCAGTTAGGACCGCTTTGAACTTTAAGGGGGCAGAACCAAACCTGTGGGTCTGTGAAAGCTGCCAGATTAACAATATTAGATATATTACCTTCCGTACGCTGCTGCTTTTCCTATTTTAAGACCCTAACACTGATTCAGAAGAAGAGAGACTCTTATGCCTGGCATAATGACCAAAACTCAAAATACCTTTTTCCTGGAATCCCTGGGGCAAAAGGAAATTTATTCCTTTGATGAAATTAAACTGACAATGTCAGCTTAATATTCTCCCACAGAGAGGATAGCTTGTATTTAACTGTAATTTGGGATTCAGTAAATGTCTACCTGCCCAAACCTCTGCTTTCCGGAAGGACTGTTTCTAGATCCGATTCCTTACAAGTAGAGGAATTCTATAAGGTAACTGCTAAAGTCAGAAAACACAAAAAAGCAACGCAAGCTCTAGTATTTCCTTTATGCTTTTTGAGACTTTATGACCTGAAGTGAAAAATAAAATGTAAACTTCATAAATCTCAAAATCTATAATTGAGAACACCGCCCGGCAAGATTATTTTCTCCAGCTGGCAAATGCATGTCATTTTTAAAGGAATCTTCCACGGAGTGATAAAAACAAGTAAAAAGGGGCAAAAATTGTTCTGTCTTTGTTGGTAGACAACACGGAGAGGTTTTTGATAAGTACTTACAATGCCTGCACTGTTGACTTGGCATACACATCAAAAGGCTGACAGACCTGATTCATGTTTCCGTGTAACACAAACAATGACACGGAGGCCAGAATCTGAGCAGCTCTCAGCTAGGAAATGAAGGCAGCGCTAACAGATTCTAAAGAACAAGAGGCACGGTTCTGCCGTTAATAAATGGAATTGCAAGCCAGACATGCACATTGCTCTTTCGTATTTTTCACCAGGTCTGTATTTAATTTTAAAAACTCCTTTTTGCCTTGGGTCAGGGACTTTCAGAGGCTAACTGGTAATATGGTTACTCTGGGAAAACCACCCATTTCTTGCAGCTCGCAGGGCATTTTTCCACTAACTGGTATCAGTTCACACAGGTGATCTGCCTCCTGTTGCTACAGCAGGGAAGATGCTTCTGCAAATGACTACACGTTTACCCCGTACACTTAAAGGCAACGGAACCAGAATGTGCCTTGCTTGGCTAGATATAGCTGCTGTGGTTCTTCTTAGTAATTTCTGCTTTTGGAGGGCTGTTCTACATAACACAGTGTGAGCAGTTCTGCTTCTAAATACAGAAGTCTTTTCACTGGTACCAAGGGAAGGGACTAGGAAATTGCTAGCATCATAGCAAATTACGCTAGGTCAATACATAACGCTTTCATTTTCCAGGTGTCTGAATTCAAGTCATTTCCTCTAAAACTGTTCTTACATATTCCAAGTTAATAATGCATTTTCTTGTTACATCTTATGGAGAACTATGCTAGTATATAATTCATGCTGAAGTCAGAGGCAATACTCATTTAAAACCCTGAAATTCAGGAGCGTCTATATTGGGGGGTGATAGAAGGAGGAAAACTAAGGGGCTTTTTCATTCAGAATTCTTTGTTTTGGTCACTAAAGCATGATTAGTTATGTGTTCACCTCCAACACGCCTGATCTTAACTTGTTTAGGTCAACAACTGTCTGCCGATACTTGAGGAAGGCGAGGTGAAAAGGGAGTCTTGAAACAGAAGATATTTCTAAGGTTAAGTGCCCTGAATACAGCACTGGTTAGGAATATAAAACTCTAACTTCCTTGAAGTTCAACGTATCTTAAAGTGGGCATTAAAGTAATTTTTAAAGTGAAAGAAGAAAGTGATTCATGGCTTGTAAAAATGTTCGGTTTAAGATGTATTTTCCGTGTAGAGGTGTGAATTTTTATGGAACGTACTAAGTGTCCTAGAAAAGCTTCCCTTGCCTAAAAAGATGAGGTTACATGTTTTGACTCTCTACTACCTTACATCATCATTTAAAGCCAAGATAATTTACTTTCAAAATTCTTATTGAAATCAAAATTTTGTCCAGGTGTTTTCTCTTCCTTTGGGAATTTTCATGCTCATTTTCACTGAAAATTAGTTTAAGCAAGCCCCTGTTCTGGGATCTCCAGAATTTGAATCTGTCAAGAACTCATTCAGATTGCCCATCTAGGAAAGAAAAGCAGTAATCACGTCTGGAGGTAAAGCAAGCACAAATCACCATGCTGGCAACCAGCCAAGACAGTAGGGGACAAGTGTAAAAATATTACTGAAATGGCAGTACAATATTCTAACCACATGCTGTTAACAAGACAAAACAAGGCTGAGCATTATTTCTGCTGTCACAGATCACTGCATATGAGAAGGAAAGAAGAGTGGGGACTCGCAAACTGAGGGTCAAATTCAGTCGCAGGATTACAGGGAGCAAGTCCTTTGAGAGACAACAAGAAAGCAGAACTTCTTCCATCAAAGCCACACTGAACCCATGGGTATTCCAGATGGGAAGGGTTACGTATTCAGAAGTTGGTATTTCCAGTAAATGCTTTAATATTATATTCCTCATTTAAAATACAACCACACAAGTTCGAAGCACATCAGGCTGGAGTGGTAGAGGGCATTTAGAATGCTATACACACCAGTGACAGTTTAGTTTGTCATCAGACAGCAAATATAACTGCATGAGATGAATGCCAAAGCACTTCATTATATAAAGATTTACATGGTACATTAAATTATTATCAACTAGTGTTCAAATATAAGCAAGACACTACAGCCCTGCTCCAGGGTCCATTTATTTAGACCTTGCTTAGAAATACAAAGGGTAACCTTTGCCACCAAAAAAAAGTTAAGACTTTTTTTCCTTAATAAAAATTAAATCATCACACAGGTAAATTCCCCAACAATAACCTTGCTACCCGCGATATCAAAAGCCATCTGACATGATTATCTATCACTACCCTCATATAAAAAAAAAAAAATAAGGTCCCTGTGATTGCAGACATACCAGAAAATGCTGACTTTCCAAAAGGGACAAGACCTCGAGTGCTTGACACAGAAGACAAGCAAGAAGCGATAAACTACTTCCAAACACCGAGTGACGATGTATTATCGGTCTTGTAAGACTCACCTCCATGTTTCAAGCCTAATGTCATGAAGCTGAATTTTAGCTTTGGACCTATTTACAAGATCCTAAACTATTTTAGATGCAAACACTAAACACGGTGAATGGCAATCGGTAGTTTGATGAGTTTTCCACTTAGGGATGGAATTCTGAGAGAATTTAGGTCTGGCATCAGCTGTAGCAAACTGGAATTGCAACTTAATAGTGAAATTATGCTCCAAGAGCAGCTAATGATTCTTTAGATTCCTGCGAAGGCAAAGTGAGCCGTGAATTCAGATTAATTGGTAACAGGTACCTTTGATACATGGTTAAAAAAGAGTTTTCTGCAAATGCCGAGAAAACGATCAGACAACACGCAATCGCAGAAAGAACGTGGAGACCTGAAATATCAATGTGTGAATAATATTTACTGTAAAAATGGCCTGTTTCCACCACAGAGCGACTGTAAGGCCAGGTAAAGGCAGATCTAGGGAAATGGGCAGTTCTGGTTGCACTTCAAGTCACCTGGATGCAAGCCAGTTCCAGGCAGTTCCTCCAGCTTGGAGGCAGGGCCAGGGAGAGGAAGCCCCTCTGATGTCCAGGTTGGTGCCAGCTCAGGCATCAGCTAGGTCGGTGGGGAGGGCACATGATGGGCTACCTACACTTGGCCATGGTGATACATTCTGAGATGACCAGCAGACACATTCCCCCATGTGCACCCCACTCTAAACCGACCCCAATTTACAGCAAATTTCTGTGAAGGTCATAAGCCTTAAGATGAGAATCCCTGAGTTCAGGAAAGCAGAAAGGGCAAATTTACAGACAGCATTAAACAACCAACTAACACAAGTGCCAGGCCTCCAGACACCATTGCCACCTCCTGATATCACAAGACAGATTTAAAATCAATTAGGATGAATGGATCCAAACTGGGACGAGATTAATTTTGTGCCATTGCCTTACCACCTGAAACTTGGATGATTCCAGTTTCCTGAAAATAACCTTTTCCTAAGGGTTTGTGCACACTTTTGCTATTTCTTGCCAGGGCCAGTAATATCTTTGGAAATTTTTGTGTCTGTAAAGCAAGAAAGCACTGCTGTATGACAGCTTTCAGTTTGGTGACCCCCCTTGATCTTGATATCACACTTTGAACAAAAGCACTCAATACAGAAAGTGAATAGATTTTCTTTTCCTTTGCATAGAAAGCATATGTTGATACCCAAGGGCTAATGGTCACTGTAAAGCAGATCTCCCTATGCTATAAATCCCCTAAGTCTAGTTTCTGTAGAAGGAAACAACCGTACCACATGTTCTTTGGAAGAGGTCTAAGAGGAAGAGATAGAAGATTCAGAAAGAAATCAGAAAGCCAAGGGAAAAAAAAGCGTAAGAAGTTTGATGAAACAGGATGAAAGCCCGATTGATGAGACACATTACTTCTATTCCTGTCAGTTTAAAGAAATTTGCTGAAGCACAAAGTACATAGAGTTGGCAAAGGAAGCATGCAGGTAACTGCCTGATGAGAAAGGGAGGCAGCACATTCATCCTTTCTTCTGTTAGCCAAGAGTTAGCAGTGGTTGGACTTATTTAATCTTGTGTTTTCTCTGAGAGCAGCTGAAATTGAATGGAATTATATTCTGCGCTTGTGGGCAGCACTAATAGGGTTCTGTCACTGCTTGGGGCAGCAAACTTTCTGCACTCATGCCGGAGGGCTAGTGTCTCTAGGCTCCTTATGGCTTTCCAGCAAGCAGGAGAGATGATACAATAAGTTGCTCTGAACTGGCGCCTGCCTGTGTGCTCCTGATTTCAGTTTTACCAATGCAAGATAGCTATATAAAGCAGATCACGCAAGTTTGCCTCTAAATATCAACCTTCCCCCAACGATTTCCAGTTCTGCCCTCTTCCTCTGAATTTCATCAGTGTTACGAGCATGGTCGTCTTTTTGCGTGTGACAAAACCAAACCACCGTGTTAAAATGTTTTCATTACCAACTGCCTCTTAAAAGGTTATTTTGGAAAACCATTTTAATTTTCTGATACTTTGTCCCTTTCTAATTCTGTCACATCCCCCTTACCCTTACCAGAGCTTTGCAAGTCTGCTCACGCTCACTTCTAATTCTTTGTCCCTCAGCCAGTCTTTGTCCACTATATAGAAGATCAGGGATTATTCACCAGAATGCAGTGGCCCCCACCAATACTCCTTAGAGCAAGAAAGATGTAAAGAAACGGCTCTCGACACACGGTCAGAGTTTAGAGTGAAAAATAAAACCCTCCTATGAAATAAAAGAACTGTTTAGAAAAATGTAATATGGGAAGGACATTTTCTTGCTTGCAGGCTTTATTTATTTGTGTATTTTAACTCAGCTGGGGATGAAACTCACGCAGGAGGAGTTCCTCACACAGGAGGAGCTCAGATGCTAATATCAGTTCTAGAACTGCTGATGGCAGCAGGGAGGTGGCATCCCTGCTTTCTAGTCCAAGCAGCACACCCAGAACCTGACTGATGGCTCTCCGCCATCAGCCTCTGCTCCTCCAGACTGGAGGCATGAGCATGTTGGGCTGCAGAGTTTGCAGAACACTCTAGAGCTGGGGATCCAGGTACATCTCAAAGCCAGGCAATCCTGGTTTGGGGAGCACACACCCTCCATCAGGGGAAACTACTGCTGAGGAGCCTAAAAAAAAATGAGGAGTCCAGCAGGCTCGAGTAATTTTCCTTCTTCCCCCATCAGTCCTCGGAGTGTTTCACCTGGTGGAATATCTCAGCCACGTTGCCAATACTTGAGTATGTTCATCAATCATAAAAAATAAACCTACTCACAAACCCAGCTACACGTGACAATAATGCCAGACTGATTAGAGACTTGATAGAAATTTCCCACGTTCTATCATTTTGCTTTGCTTTGCTCTCAATACCTGATTCTGAGTTCATGCCAGTTTTACAATGGCACAAGTAGTTTGACTTTGGTGGAACTAATGCCGATTTGTAGCAGCAGGCAATCAGAATAAGGCTCTTATTTTTCCTTGGGAATGTGTCCCCAGGGAAAGCTTGTCCATCTCCAGCAGCTGTTGCTTTGCTACATCTGTCAAACTTTCTTATTTAACGTCCATTTTTTCAAGATTTTTTTTTTTTAATGTCAATCAGTGTGAGATAACATCATTCGGTTTTCCCTCTTACCATCAAATTTATAGCAATCACAGCCAGATGTTGTTTTCATTACAACCCCAACCCTTTTTCAATAAAGTTTAGATGTTTAACTATCAAAAGCACTCTTTACTTACCTTTCAGTTGCCAGATCTTAATGCTTTCATAATCTATTTCACCCTGACATCCTGTCTGTCTACAAACACGGCATGTTTGATCACCCCTGAATGTTTGCCTTTCTGTTCTTTTCACCTTCTCTTTCTGTTTCTTCTGCAGAGTGTACTTTATCCTCAAACCAGGTCAGGCCAAAATCCTGTAATGCATTTCTCAGTCTAAAGATATTTAGAGATCATTAGAGAGCAGGTGGGGGAGAGCAGATGGATGCAGATGAAAATTTATCGATTTCAGGACCTGAACTTTAAAGAGCTGCTTGATCCTTTTCTTTCAAACTTCTGCACATATTGAGGAGAGATGCAGTTGATATATTCAGTATTATACTTTGTGTCTATAGGGATAAGCTCCTTCACAACCCAACCTGCATTTGATTTTTATGTTATAAAATACAGACAGTTCGGCATCTAAGGAAATGTTTCTAGGAGGGATGAAAAAATAAAATACTTTAAACAAAATCACCACCTTCGCATTGTACAGTGCTCAGAGGCTCTTATGTGGGTACACAGTTGCTCTAACAAGAGGATATAAGCTTACTCGTGGAAGAGACTAAGAACAAAAGGTTAAATTCCTCTCTGCAGAATGAGGGGGCCGCACACGTGCGGCCAAGGTGTGAGGAATTCAAGTAAGCCTAGAACAGGCATGGTGGACGAGTAAGCAGAATAAAATTTATCTGAATGATTCCATGAACTGTGGAATCAGTGCTGGTGTGAGTGCAGGCCAGGTTTGCTCTCACCAGTCCTGAAGCAAGGAAAGGAGCCAGGGCCAAGCCTTTGCCATTGTATGTTTGCCAACTCGCAGCAATCAAATGACAACTACACCTTCCTGAAGGAGCCACCTGGCTCCTAGATATGCAGGTTAGTCTAATGCGTGTGTCAGATATAAGAAAGAGGTTGCAGAGTTAATCCTGTATTCAATTCGATTGCAAGATTAATTCCCAAATGGTGCTATATATAAGTAGATCTCTTCATCAGATTTCCTCTCTGTGGAACACGGGGGTTCTTATGTAGGTTCCAATCTTATCAAAAGTGACAGTTCTTTACGTCCAAGAGGACAGGCACCTACTTCCATTGAATTAACGATACAGGCTACACCCATAGAGATGGGATTGAAGGACTGGACTCTCTCCGAACAAAATTTATATTCCTTAAAAATGAACTTGAAAAGGATTGAGAATTAGACTGTAATCAGCACTGGATTTATTCTGTAGTGGTTTGAAGAATCTGGCGTGTGATATCAACAGGAAATGAGACAAGGAGGGTATTTGTCATCATGCACCTCATCATTACCTGCACTGTGCCAACCGCTGGAATGACTGGACAGTGGCATGACAGCTGCTAAACAAACAACAGGCAAGTACGGAATTATCTGGCTTGTATCAAAGATTTCTCCTAATCTTTTACTGAAAAACAAATACAAACCGACCAACCTAACTTGTTAAATTAAAACACAGCTCATGAGTACATCAGTGAACGTCATTGAACAGCTCAGGAAATTACTCAACTCTCCTTTTCAAATTTCAGAATTCCATTTCCATTTCAACTTCTGCAGCTTCTGACATTTAACAGGATTCTTTAGATCACTTCTGTAATGCAATGTCCTAATTACAGTAAATGCTCTCTGTACTTTACCAGTAGTTTGATTTTTCATTAGCAAAGGAAACAAAAAAATAAAGCTGGGGGTACAGACAGGAGTCACATTATGCTTAGGACCTGCTACGAAGAGAAAAGTTGAAGAGAAAGAGGACTGGAGAAATCAAGTATTTTTTGTTAGTGTAGCAGAACAAATACACAACCCAGTTACAATACAGAATTGCCTAGATTGGAAAAGACCTTTAAGATCATCGCGTCCATACATTTTGGGTACATGTTAGTATGCTTCAGAGCTTCCAGGGAAAAGTTATAAAAGTGCTTAATTGCAGCTACCTGGTGCCGAGTACTCACGTTTCTGTACAGAAAAGACATCGCATAAAACCAGTCAAATACTCGCAGTCCCTTGGCCACAGGGAGAAGCTCTCACTGGTGATCCACCTCCTGTCACGGTGGATTGTTTACAATGGTAACACGAAGGCTGTTGGTCAGTTTCCTTGCTTTGGAAGGTGAGGAGCTCAGTACCAATTTCAACAGCACACGGGACACATTCGACTTGTGCCGTTTCATTTCTGCAGACGTGTCCTTGGGTGCAGTGCCTACATCAGCTCGTTGGCCAAGAGTAACTGGGGCATGCACCTGGGTTCTGGGCACTTTCACGTGGCCAGGACAAGATGCCTCACCCTGCCATGCTTACAACGGCGATTGCTAATCACCGGGTAAGGCTTCTGATGCAGAATCTAACTGAGGTATTTTTGTAATATAACAGGTAGACCAAAAAAATGTTAGAAGAAAACTACTGGCCAGCAGGCACTGCTAGGAAGGAAAAAAGAGCATGAGCTACATCTCTTTTGCCTCCTGTTCACAACTTGATTATAACACTAAACCCGGTTAAACTGGAATGTTCCCAGTTTCCATCTGAGCCTCAAAGGCCAGATATTTGACAGCTCCATTTGCCCATGCCATCCACCAGGCTCAAAATTCCCTTTTTAAAGTAAGGGTGGTGAGCTGGCGGCTTTGTGTTCTGTGACCCCAAGGCCTGTCATAGCTTCCCCCACCTTATAGAGAGGAAAGGAAAGATCCTCTTTTTATGAAAATCCAAGTCCCTTTATAAACAAGGTCAGGAAAGACTGACTTCTCAGCAACAGGTAGCTGAGAAAAATAAGCAAGGTACTTTTCTCTCCCTCTCTTCCCCACCTATTTTAGCAGGGTTTAAAACTTTCTCAGCTCAGGGTGCTGCTATTGTGCAAATAAAGTCAATTTATGCTTATGAAGCCTTCAGTCACTGCAGCAATGTCGGCTGATATTAGATAAGTGCTTTCTGCAAGACACTATTTTTTAAACTGTGGTGCCCAAACAACTATTGAGCTAAGAATAAAGAAACAGGATAAGATAATTTCTCTGCTATCACATTTTTGAGTGTTACAGTAAGGAGAAAGAAAAAAAACAAAGTCACTCAACTCTAACATATCTGACAAATATGTATTACCCAATTATCTCTATCAACATTTTTCATTCCGCTATTTGCTTTCCCTTTTAAGGTCCAAACTTGGAAACTTTTCTCAAGCAGAGCTTGCTCTCCAGGATAACCTTGTCTAGCTGATGAAAAAAGAGTTTTGGACCTGGACACTACGGTCATATGAATGAGGAATAAAGTGAAGCATATGAATGAGCTCAAGATAAGAAAGAGAGCAAGTCTTCTATTCCATTCCAGCTTACAATTTTCTGACTTAAGTCGGACCAGATCAGGACAGTTATTTAAAGATTATATTAATTTCTAATGCAGAAAGATGATCCTAAAGTGGAAATGAAGAAAACAAATTACAGAAGGTTTTCCCCCCTCCTATTTTTGTATTATTGTGTTATTTAGATTGATTAGTGAGAAATGACATCGGTTTCATTCATGCATCCAAAGATGTCCAGAATTGTCACCAGTTTACCTAATGTCTATGTCCCTGAGTGATATATATTATGTATTTTTACTTCTGATGACACTGAAGATACAGCCAGAAAAGTCCTAGTGGACTAGTGGTCTCTGAGGAGAGTCAGGAGGGTAAGTTAGCCCAGCTAAGTGTAGAAACTATTTATGAAGTCTAGCGTTTTTTCATTTGTGCTTTGTTGTTGTTGGACTGTGGTAAATGAGCCAGCTACTGAAAGCTCCCTAAAGACAAAAAGAAGTCCCAGTGTTGGGGCAATCCACACTAGAGATGTGGGGCACAGGATCTGACCAAGGCAACATCAGTGCCACCTGAGTAGTAAACCTCCATAGGAGCAGCAACGTGTGGCAGGGTGCAAGGCATTGAAATACTGTCTGTACTCTTCTGCCACAGCAGAGCTCACTTCCCGCCACAACCCCCTGAAGCTGGTGCCTGGACTACACTGGGGTCCAAGGTGAGCATCCACTGTTGAAAAAGAGAAGAGGGAGCTCTTGCTCCTTACTCAGCATGAACACTCTTGCTTCCCTCAGATTTTTCCCCCAGCAATACTTCAGCAAGTAAGCCCGTGAGCAGAGGTGGCATCTCAGAGGGCTTTTGTCCTCTCCAACCTCTGCAAAAGCCTAAGTGTAAGGCAAGGCAGCAGGGATTCAGGGATACAGCTTTTTAAGATTAAAACCTTTGGAGACTGCTGCTGTACTTTCTCTGGAGCTCTATTCCTCTCACTATCGAAAGAAGATAAATATGAGCTCATTTCCTATTGAAGCATGCAAAAAATGTAAAATAAATATTGCCATATATGCAGAGGATTTCATTTCCTGTAACAGCATCCAAACACCCTTACCAATGTTTACCTCACTGCACCAACTCAATTTTATTCTTGAGTAATAGAGTCAGGTCATCAATTTTGCAGGATATTCTCTCAATGAGCTGTCAGCCATACACCAGGATATTTCAGGGGGTGTTACTGAGCTATTTGCTGGCCTGACTCAGCTGCAGCGCATGAAACACAAGCTTCGAATAACTAGTTCAGCACGGTGCTTCCTACCCAACTGTAGGCTGCACTGAACCGAAAGGATTGTGATATTTGATTCCATGAGCTGGTTTATCTGCTACTGATGATCTTGAGCCAAGGCAGCCCGAGCCAACGTTTTCATCCTGTGCACGCCCAACCCCAGTTTCACTCTGCGCTTTTAGTGGGGCTTGGTACCTCTTGGCTTGTTTCGCTGCCTCGAGGGGTCTGCCTGGCCTCCCACAGCAGCCCCCATCCCTCTTCTCCCCTCCAAAGGCATTGGACTAAACTGGCCCCGCAGAGATTGGAAGGAACAGGATCTGCTGTTTGTGCAATTAAAGGCTGCAAGAGAAATTGGCTGCTCAGTATCCTCACCCCTAGCTCTGCTCCGGAGTTCCTGTTAAAAGAGCAAAGGGGAGGCAGCAAGGAGAGGCTTTTGCTGGATCTTGTGATGAAATGGCAGGCTACAGACCCGAGCCACTGCTGCTCTTACCTTCTGTAGTCATTCAGCTACTTTGCACCTGCCTGCCTCTCTGTAAAGTCAAGGAATGTAAAGGACTGCATTTGGCCCTAAGCTATTACTTTGCTTTAATTCTTCTCCCAAAGAAAAATCACTTGAACAGTTGGATTTTTTTTCTTTTTTTCCTTTTTTTTTTTTTTTTAAGACTAGGTAGTATTAGGTGTCTCCTGCAGGTAGCACTTCTGAGTTTTAAAGCTCCCTGGTTTTATTCCAATACTTTGATTAAAGGTTTCAAGAGAATCATTTAAGTCATTTTAACTTCTTTTCTCTGGGAAGTGGTAAAGGATACAGTGGGGAAAAAAAAGGGGGGGGAGGGCCCCCCCCCCAAAAAAAATCGTCCAACAGGACTTCCAGCCCACTTTTCTGGGTTATATATATTGTAAAATTTCAGTCTCCAGAAAAAGTTGGGAACTGAAAAGTTGGTATCACACTAGGCAACCCACAGACACGCTGTTTGAGTCTTGAGCTGCAGCATGACCGTGGGAAGATACAGGGTCAGTTGAAATCACTGGCACTGCACTGGTTCGAGTCAGGAAACGGCCAAAAGTGATGGACCTTTATAGAAGCTTTTGTCAGACTTGAACTGTTGGTAGGACAACACCACCTCCACCCCCAAAAACTCAAAACAGACAAAAAACCCCAACCCCCAAGCAACAAAAGCAGCAAAAGGAGCTATTACTCTGTGTGGGGATAAACTCAGCACCTTGCCAGGGCAGGGAGAGGAAATACTGGGTTACTGGGTTGGTTGCTGGCGTGTGCACAGGCAACTCAGAGTGTCCAGCCCCACGTAACCTGCGCGAGAACAAAAGATATCTCAAAGCATGTCAAACATTCACCATTCTTGACAGAAACCTACAGACTGACAGCGTTCCACGGGTGCTACTCTTCCGATTCTGCTTACAGGCTTAAGGTTGGGTGGCACCTCCCAGTTTCATCTTAAATAGCTGCCCTGATTTCTGTGGAATTAGACCTATTTCTGGTAATAATAATCAATCGCGTTTTCCATGTACGTGAATAACCTGCACGAAAGCTTGTCCTTAGCAATGTTGTTTCTAGCAAAGTCTGTCCTTCCATCCCAACATAAAAACATACCTTAGCAAAAAATGCTATATCCTTTATTTACCTCATGACGGGTATTTGACAACTTAAAAGGGTTCAAAAGATGCTGCTTCCTTTAACAGCAAATAAGTTTGCTACCTAACGGATGGCAAGATACCCACTACAAATTCATATCCACCACTGAATACAGAAAACTGGAGTACCTGTATTTAACCTGCAAATCCTCTTTATTCACTGCCATTCAGATAGTGCCTGAAAAGGTGTCCCTTCACCTGGGGAATGAGAACGACATCTCTATTGGTTTTCTGGCTCGGCTGCTGTGATTCACTATTCCCACACGGGACAGCCCCAGTCCCTTTGGCCCAGAGTACCTCCCCTGTTCATATGCTCCTTTCTCTTATCACACTGCTACAGGAATAACTGTAGTCTGTGCGGCTGCTGAGGGCTCCTGCTTCCTTCCACAAAGCTGGGGCAGAAAAGAAGCATGAGGACAAAGGGAAAAAGAGGAAAAAAACCCCACAAATGAGCTGAACGAGGGAAACAGAATAAGTCTGGGGACCATTCCCATTTAAGCTGGTATGGTACATATCAGCTGCTTTGTTTCTCTCTCTCCTCCCTTTCAAGTCCTGTTCTTTATATGGTTTATATCATTTGCACGATACCGAAACTAAACCTTTCATTATATTCTGACTTTGCTACTGTTACCAGCAGCTATGTTCCTTACTGTTTAAGATGCGTAATCAACTTTTTTACGTCTCTGGGGTTTTTTTGCCCCTCCTGATTCACAAGAAAAGACATGAGATTTCTTAGGCCAGCAGGGAAAGCAGAACCTATCAGAGCAGAGGGAAGAGCTTACAGGTATTAGGCAAATGTGCCACCTTAAGCCTGAAGAATTACAGTTGTTCTCCACTGGTGACATGCCTAACTTTCTTTTGGTAGTGTAACAGTTTATTTAATGTTAAGCTGAAACTTTAAATTGGCTTAGCAATAAATACTCTTCATTTCCATTTTTATGATGCAAAAGCTGTATGATCATCAGGCAGCTTTGATTGATACCCTGGTAACTTCATAAGGGATTCCCTGCCCCCCCCCCGCCAGTGCACTTAACACTTTCATTTGCTAAAATAGTCCTGGATGTTCTGGTTTGAGGAACAAGCTATTCTCTTCTGAACCCTATATCACAACAAATAAAAAGCTCACAACCCCCAAAATTACTTGCGTACCTCAAATATTCTTCGTGAGTGAGGGACTGCAGGACCTTCGTTATCTTCCTCGCCCTTACTCCAGACAAGTCTGTCTTGTTTATTTTTCCCCAGCTGCCTCTGGAAGCAGCCAGCTGCCCACAGCATGGCTGGGCTGGTCACCATGACCAGGGGCATCAGAGGTTTGCAAGGAGAACATCTGGGGTGCTGCAGCCTGCTCCTAAATTGCCTTCCTCACACAGCAGCCTAACACCAGGGCAGGCAGCGGGGTCCTGAAGCTCAAGAGACATACAGGTAAAGACAGCAGAGCACAGCCAGAGGACCAAAGCAGCAGGCAGGCTTGGGGTTGCCTTTTGCTGAGGAGGCAACAAGTAGAATTGCTGCCCGGGTGCATTGCAGGCTGATGCTGGAATCACTGTGTGTCAGTATGCCCTCCCTCATCGCTCCCTTCTCAGCAACATACTGTTGGGGCAGACCCCCTTGGTCTGACCTGTAGCTCTCACAGGTATCTGCTAGCAGTGGTGCTTTTCTACAATTCAAACCAGTATTCTTAGTGAAGACCTCAAAAACAGTACTGCTGAAGACCTGGCAAAATAGTTGCTCTGATCTGCACTCAGATGCCCTCTCTGCACTGCTCTTTTTTCCACCGCTTCTCTAGAAGCCTCCCATGATTTGTCTCTTCACTCAAAGATAGCACAGTTTGTTTCTTAGGCCGGAGTTTGGCTAGAAATCTGCCAAAGGATATTCATCCACTGATGTTCTCCAAGAAAACCGACAGCATTTTTATTCCTATCAGAAGTGGTCACTTACTTGATTATGCTACATAATGAGTGATAGACCAAGCCACACGTTATAACTCGCCTTCCCCAGTGACTCAACATCAAATCTTTCAGTCTCTTTTTAAAGCTTATAGAAAAAAGCAACACTAAAAGCTCTACTCCATCAAGGGTCCCTTTAGGCCAAGATGAAAAACAGATTCACATTCATCAATCCTCGAACAAGAAAACTATCAATCACCGAAAATACTTAATGCAAAACAGTGAAGAATGTTTGCTAAAGGCAAACAGCACAGAGCACAGAGTTACTCGGGAATACAGCGTAAAGTCAAACGCTGATTGTCTCTGCAGATATGCACAACGTATACATGACACAAAGACACACTGCCCTTTGCCTAAACAAATCAAGATCTATAAATCATGCTGACACTTGACGCCATTTAACTCTCTCACCTGAGAAATGACAACATTCTTGTTGTTTATGACTTGCAGGGGTACAGCAGAATACGATTTGTCCTTGTGAAATTTAACCATTTCCAAGGTATTTTCAGAGGTCTTACCACGTTGCTGGGAGTAAGGAGCGATGACATATTGTTGCATGGTATGCAGTGTAATTGTTATTGCTGGAACAGAGTACTTGCAATTTTTGCCTTGCCAGCCAGCAAAGGCGAGATCTAAGACTGCCTGTTTACACACAGGAACATATTTCTCTAGAGGAGCTTGCCATATTAACTCTCACTAGCCAGTTTTAATGAGACCCGTTTGTACAGAAGAACGGCTTAATGATATAAGGCAATTACTTAGCACTGCATGTGAGCGAGTAAAACAACTTTTTCAGAAAGGGAATAGGGTCAGCCACCCCTAACAAGGCCTGTGCACATAACCTAATCTCATTTATTCTGTGGGCTTCCTAAACGTCTCTTGTAATGATATCCAATTTCGGATTTCAGTTATTTCCTACATTCAAAGAAACCAGCATTTTTTTTTGGTTACAGCGATCTCCTGGAACACGAAATACAATATATTGCTAAAACTAAGGTCCGCAGACAGTTAGCATGAGCCCCATTTACTCGGTAAGTCGTGTACTTCAGTCTCTGCATTGCCACGGAAGTCTTGGAAATGTGTCCTAAGTTACTACAACGGTATTTCAAAGACCACTGCAAATTCCCACAAATTTAGATCTAGTGATACTGAGCAACTGTCAGTCTCCAGGAGACATTGCGTAAAAACCAAGGATTTGACAACAAAATTATCACAGGAAAAAGATCAGAAAGGGTGGCATTGTGAAACCAATTTATTCGGCCCCAAGGAACGCTAGCAGGGTAACAGACTGATTTCCTTAAGGTTGGTGTGTTGCAGTGGGTATCTGGGAAGGTATATGCAAACTTTGGTTGCAGCTGTTCCTACTTCTCTGTGCTTTCCCTGGTAGCTAACAAGTGCCGTGACAGCTTTTCTCCTGGGGGGTGAAACATGGGAAAACTTGATGGTTTCTGACGTCCATCATTCCATTAAAATTGGTCAAAATGAGCTAACGGTTGTTCGGTACAGAACAATAAAAAACAAACAGGCTTATTTGTATAAGGCAAAAAAAAAAACGATCCAAACACCACTGCGATTTCTGGAAGAATTCCAAAGGTTAGATTCACAAAGTGTTAAGATATATATGAATGGTGACACGTACACGATTGTTTGCAAGCTGTTGGGAACATTCTCAACAAACCACGAAAGAACATTTTTTCCTTCATACACAGATGCTCTCTGACCAGGCACAAGAGTTTCTCAGCCCTTGATGGTTTGGATCAATCCACCTCAGCAGATTGGGTCGAAGCAGTCTAGCATACAGTTGGGGCTGTTCTAACGGACACTGGCTAGCTGTAATCTGAACGTACAGCCAGCTAGCTAAGGACCATAACTACCTCCGATCACATTCCTATCGTGACTTGAAATGAAGAGGCTGGTGCAGCATAAAGAGAGGTGAGCCCTTTGTCTGCTAGGAAAATGCAAGAACTCTCCTACCCCAACTTGCTGCAAGGTCAGCAGGAACAGAACTGAACAAGAAAAGCATTGACACATAAAGTTGATTTTTGGGTATGTGCCCAAAATTGCTGCATGTAAATCACACGTATAAAAAACAAACAAACAAAGGCAAGCAAAGCACTGCTCTCATTCTAGTGCTGCATTTTGGGGCCAGCTCTCAGCTACAATTTATTCATTCCAAATGACTTATGAGCGTAACTCAAATGCAGCCACATGGCAGCATAAGTTCACAAGAGAAGCCTATAGCAGTCACAGTGTGGAGAATTAGCTCAGTAAAGCAAGAGCAGCTGCATCCTTTGGTCTGAAAAATAAAGCAACCCGAACATGCTTTACAAGTGTTGGGGAAATATTTGTTAAGACACCTATTTGTTTTCTTTCCGATTTTGGCCAAGTGTCTAGTGGCAGCATTGCGAGCGTAGCTTTTGTAGCAGAACTTTCAATCGAACCCAAGTGGGGAAATGCTGAACCTCTCATGAGAGAAATACCTGCCCTTGTGCCACTTCCTGCCTTATGTTTAGAAGAGACGGGACTGAACAGGCACCTAGAATGACTAGAACTAAATATTTGATGATTTGTGTAAATATAGAGAGCGGAGAGAGAAGTGCCACATAGTGGTCACTTGAATAATTTTATTTTTCCTCATTATTCACTCCCAACTAGGCCAACGAAACTGCCAAAGGGAATGCCTGGCAGAAATGTTTGAAACATCAGCTCTTTAGTGACCTATATATCCATATGTGGTTATATACTCAACTCACACCCATCACTGCAGCTTCTTTAAAATCAGTGCTGCTATGTTCAGCATCCATCCTAAGGTTTTCCAGAATTTTTTATTTTTATTTTTTGAGCAGAGCCAATAACACTCATTTCTTTCATCATGGTGTGATAGCAGCTTCAGGTGAGTAAGAGTTACAGTGACAGTCTCCCATCAGGACCAAAGCTATTTATTACTTGCAGCACTGTTCAAGTATGAGTGGCATCCAGGGTTTATCAAAGTAACCAAGGAGATTATTCTTAGGTTTCAGCACTGTATCATACATAAACCAGCTTCATTTGCTAAAGCTGTGCAGTGCCAGAGCGAGGTCAATACACGGAAAGGCAGAAAACAAGTTTACAGACCCTGAGGCTACCGAAAAGGAGAGGACAGGCACACAACCGCTGGGTACAAGTGGCTCATTTAAAAACACGAACTCAGCTTGTCTTACGTTTGATAAGGTGGAGGAGGAAAAAAATGTCAAAAGTACCTGGCCTTTAAGCTGGGAGATAAGGAAATGTCAGCAGGAGAAACAGCAAAACCTTCATGCTTTTGAGCGGGATCATCATTAGGTGCTCTGTAATTTTCATTGCTGCTCGCTGAAGTTATACTTTTGGCCAGTTTATAGAAGAAATAACCAAGGGGAATCTCTGATGAATATTGCATTTCACAATGCCAGCATTTTGTTCTCTTTGCATTTCCCGGGGGCGTTTGTCATGGTTTAGGCCCGTTGCTAGCGTTCCCCTCACTGTGCTTCTGCACTACATGGCTACCTCTGTTCCGATGATTGCCAGGCTTCTCCTGCAGGGCTCCAGGATGCACCGCCAGGGCTCACACGCCTCAAGTCTAATCTCTCGGGAAAATACCTGAATTTAGATTAATTTCTACAACTGTATTAGGAAATACTTGAAACTTGTGCGTATATATTATTGAAACACGAGAAGCATGTCGTGTAAACATCATATTTGCCTTCAAATAGTCACTTTATGTAATGTAGGAATTAATCACAAAGTAGAGCTCATTACAGCAGATCTCCCTGCCAGGCACTCTCACACAAGATACAGGGATGTTTGGACAGAACAGCGCTAGAGAAGGGGAACGTTGCTTTGGATGACATGGCTGCTCCCTGGGCAGGCCATTCCAATGCCTGACAACCCTTTCAGTAAAGAAAGGGAGCAACTGCACAGAAATGTCGCATTGCTCTTCATTTCCTCTTCAACCCAGGTTAAGGTCTAGGGAAAAAAAAAAAAAAATTCATAGGAGAGAAGCTGTCAAGAATCTACTGCTTTTACTCCCTAGAAAGGTCCTGCAGACAGATCTTCCCTTCCCTGCCTTCCTACCATCCTTGTCTCCAGCAGCGCAGTCTCCAGCTGGGCTTCTCTTTGGAAGCCCAGTGCACCAAATGAGGGGGCACTTAGTGGAGAGGCGCTACATTTGTCACACCAAGGGGTCTCAGGAGGAATTTTTCCACGGCACCGTATCAAGCCTCTTGATTGCAACGTTTAGGGCAAAGGCTGTTATGATCTCATTTATCATGTTCATAAAGCTTTGAGAACATTTTGGGTGCTAAGTTAGTTTTAAATGGTAGCTACATGCTTGCTGCTGCTCCTCTGTTGTCTCCATTTCACTATACGGGACTAAGTAATCCAAATAATATTTACTAGTGCTACTTATGCATCAGCAATATACTTAAAAAAAAAAGGTAGCCTTAATTTGCCAGTACATTTTTCTCTAGAAAGCTAAAGGGTTATTAGAAAGCGGTTCTTACAGTTCTGATGGTCTGGGAATGAGGACAGTCTTTCAAGGCATGTCAGAAATAGCTAGTCTTTTTTTTTTCCATCCCCTGCTAGCTGATTTACAACCTTTTCTTCTTCCTCAGTTTTGTGAAATCAATTTCTGGCAGATTTCACAAGCCGCACTTCAGAGTTGCTCCATCCACGTAGTGACTTCATCTCGGAACAGCCAAAGTAAACAATTCTAGTCATGTCATAGTATTTCATGTATCTCTTGATAATTTCCAGATTTTCCTATATTTCTTATTAATCCAGTAACATCATATCACGCATTTTAGCAATCTGTTGTTATTTCGCTCACCAGCTGTAACGACATATTCTCCAATTTAGATTTTTTCCAATTTACATGAAAGCTGCAATGCATCTGATTACACAGGACTAAAAGCACTCCTGAATCGGCAAAATTTTATCTACTCCAACCCCTGGTTAGTGTAAAGAAAAAGGCTTGAAATAACATCATTTATTGAACCGTTAATTATTCTTCCACTTCAAAGACCTTCTCAGAATGTCTAAGACCCATGGAAATAGAGGCTTCTTGAAAAATGAAAGACTGAAAGCCCCCCTTCAGTTCCACACCAGTGCAGGATGCTCCTCCTAACAGTGTGTGTATGCATGTAAAAAGGACACGACAATTCTCTTCGTAAAGCTGGGAGAAACAGGTAAGTTTTGGCAATGATATTAACACCACTGACTATTTTTTTCAAATGTCAAAGGTAATTTCAGATGATGGGAATTACCCTATAGCAAATACTTGAAAGAATTAATAAAGCCATGGATTTAGTCTCCTAGCATTAGGATTTAGGGGTCTTGAGTTTAGGGTCCATTCTGAAGAAGGGGGGGGGGGGGAAATCAATGTAAAAATAATGTTCTGTTACATTTTTCATGCTCTGAAAGTCTCTGAGACTTAGCTAAGTTTGAGAACAGATGCTACCAGCTAAGTAGGACAAAAAAAAAATCCAACTGATACTGAGTACATTAGCATAATATATGCACTCATAAAACTGATAGACAGATTTCTGAAAATCTTTAAAGTAAGAGATAATGGACCTAGTCAGCAATTTACCACTAGCAATTAATCATTCTCACAATATTCACAACATTCAGTTTTGCTCTTGTTTTTCGAGGAAGTAATGATTAATAGATAAAAGTTTAGCGAGTGCACTAATAGCAGGTGCTCTTAATTGCAAACTCTCAGGGATAATTTGGTCTGAGCTACTTCATGCTAATTTGTACAGCACTAGTAATAACAGGCTGTAATTTTACTTTTAGAACAACTTTTTTCTGTAGTCACTATAATCTAATTAAGAATTTTAACTAGTTACTTGTAGGCAGAACACTGCTGAATTGTAAATGTGAGAGACTGATTACCATAAAAGATTAGAGAAGAGCTCCATAAAAATATGCCCCCACCAATTAAAAGCCCTTGCTAATTGGTTTCGGTGATAGCTCTGTTTTGAAGTATTTGTAATGATAACATTTACCCTAATCTCATACAGTTTGAAATCCAATCCCATTGTTCACATCCCCCATCTTTTCGAAACCCGAAGTCTCATTTTAACAGCAAGTACTTCTCGCAGAAGCTGAACAAAATCCGGGGAAAAGCTGCATTCAGCTACCTGTCACCTAGTCCTGCAGGTGCTGTGCAGAAGGCTCACTGAGGTAAATGAACTCAAGCTGCTGGGCAAACAACTGTTAGCAAACGAGTAGACAAATAAGCACTTACTTGCAACAGCCAAAGAATTCAACAATAAATTTCTTTTTTTAATTCAGTTTGTCTTCTATGAAATCAGCTATATCAGGTCTTGTTCTTTTAAAAACTATCTTTCTTCCCAAATTACTGCACAAACCATTTTAAACCAGTACTAAAATACTGTATTTTTCAAGCAAACTGTGGTACAGGCTCGGAAGTGCTAGATTTTCACATGTACCACCTGAGAGGCATTGGAAACCACGCACCAATAGCACTGGGGTTCATAGCTGTGTATAGCAAATATGAGGGGAATTCACCCCAGCTCCTCCTCCTCTCTCCAAACCGTCTTCCATTCCCCAGTCACGTCCTTGTTCCTGGAGTTAGGTTGTACCAAAAGCAATCTACATGCATGAATGTACAGCAACACCAGCAAACTGCAGAAGGATGACCTCGAATTGCTGATGGCATCAGCCAGCATAGTGAAAGCTTCACATGGCCATGAGTTGCAAACCACGTGGACAAACTTCAGAGACACGGTGGAGCGGAGCACAAAGGAACTACTGTGCTCTGTAATCCTGTAATCCAGCACAGGAGGGAGCTGAGTTTGGTGGCTGAGGCCCGGTGACATAGGCCTCAGCACCCTGAGCGCTCCTGCCCTGCCGAGCCAGCAGCCCTGTGGCAGTGCAGCCCTGCTGGCAGTGCTGGGAGATGCTCTTGGCTGCACTGCCTACAAGCTGATAAAATCTGGGATTTGGGAAAACCCTTGGTCATGTGGTAACAAGTCAAAATCAAAATACTCCCAGCAACAAGTCCTTTTTTTTCAATGCCATTTTACAGACATAACGCTTCTTACAAAGAACAGAAAAAGAATAGCAACAAAGAGGGTCAGGGAGATATTAGAGAGAGTCCAATGGAGGCTACAGAGATGCTGAAGGAACATCTCTCTGCTGAGGACAGGCTGAGAGCCCTGGGGCTGTTTAGCCTGGAGAAGAGAAGAACTGAGAGGGGATCTTATCCATGTCTACAAATATCTGCAGGGGGGGTGTCAAGTAGAAGGGGCTGGTCTCTTTTCAGCGGTGCCCTGGGATAGGATGAGAGGTGATGGTCACAAGCCGGAACACAGAAAGTTCCACCTTAACATGAGGGAAAACTGCTCTACTGTGAGGGTGACAGAGCCTGGCCCAGGCTGCCCAGAGAGGTTGTGGAGTCTCCTTCTCTGGAGACTTTCAAGCCCGGTCTGGATCTGTTCCTGTGTGGCCTGCCCTGGGTGACCCTGCTCTGTCAGGGGGGTTGGACTCGATCTCCAGAGGTCCC
>JAAGNO010020775.1:0-12628 GCA_033439905.1 Ceryle rudis | reverse complement strand
GGAATGCCTGCTTAAGAACAACTCTGTTGTTACTGGGTATTTATCTTGGAAGCCTTACCCAGCCTCCCACCTCAGTGAGGAGTGTGAGAAAGCAAAGGGGTTTGGAAGCTCTGAATTTTGTTTCAGTGGCTTTTAACTCATGAATGGTTGCTTGCACAAGTGTGTAGGTGCAATATATCTACATTTCATCCATTGTTGTATGCATAACTGTGTTTGCAGCAGTTTGGATGCTTACAAGCTTGTCCATTCATTTGGTTATTACAATACCACGGGGTGCCCAGAGAGCTGTACCTTTACATGCTCTGAAAAAAATAGTGGAGATCTGTTGAGTTAAACCAATTTAAAAGCACCATGGTACTTAGGTTATCCAGTGCCAATCCATGTAGATCAGTACTGAAACGGCCATTAAATATTGTGATCTTGCATCCCTACACTGAATTCTGCAACTTCCTGAATACCACAGAAGCAGACCCGCAGTAGTTTTTTGCTTGCATGTGTAGATGGCTGCAAAGTCTGGACTTCCTACACGAGGGCATTCCTAATGTTTTGGGAAGAGGAAGACTGATCTAAAGTGGCTCTGTGTCAATGAGGAATAATCTCCATTTTGCTTTCTTACCTACCTTGCACCTCCTTGCTCTGTGTCTGAGCAAGTCCCACCCTGACTTATTTTTGAAGCCTTTTTCTGCTTTGGTTACTGTTCTGTGTCCTTAACTTCTTGTATGGGGTAAAATTGCTCCCATCCAGTGAAGCTTGTGGTACACTGCCCTTGAAGAAGAAGCTGGTTATTTTTAGGGTGCAGATTGTCAGCAAGACTCCAATATTTTTCTGTATTAGACCTTGTGTTCCCTTTGGGGGTGCATCTTCTCACATAAAGAATGCTGTACTTTAGACTTTTATTTCTTCGGTCCCAAAAGCAGCAAAGTTCTGTCTTTAGAAGTGCTCAGCTAATTATTAAGACTATCAGTAAAAGGAGTGGTTATTCTCTTCTGTTTTGTTTTTCCTTTATTCATGTTTTTCCTTTTGGGTTTTGTTTTTTTTTTTCTATTCAGTTCTTTACTTCCTTCACAGAAAAATGCTGTGCTCATTTACTCCCTGCTGCCTGTAGAAGGGTTCTGACTCTTCGTTAGTTTTTGGGCTCTGCTTAGTAATAGAAGCTGAAAAGAGGAAACAAACTTGCCGGTATAGAGACAGTCCGGGGAAGAATCAGCGATTGGAGAAAGTCTTCATGAAAGGAAGCACGTTGTCTCTTTAAAATGAGCTGTAGTGTTTGTTGACAGAATCATCTCCTTGAAGTGAATAACAAACACAAAACTGTGTTATCTAGGAGCTCTTTTGTGTTTTGTTAAACATTCTTTGTATTTTGGTGATTCTTTCTGGCATGTGCTTCTCTGGCAGTAACTGACTGCCTCTGTTGGGAGAGGAAGATAATACTGAGTCTGAAAAGCACTTTTGTGGTCTACCATGTAGTCTCCATCTGCTGAAGTGTTCTAAAGCAAGAACTGTCACATATGGGTTTGTAACACTCAAATCTATAGCACTAACACACAGTTGTCTTTTTTTTTTTTTTTTTAATAGCTGGTTCCTGGAGGAGAAGGACCTGAAGTATAAATTGATACAGTTGTCATCTATGAAGATATGTGATGCGTATTTTATATATATGTAATCTAAATAGATCTTTTGGCTTATGGGTGTGGGTGGATTTTGTTGTGGGGTTTTTTGTTTGCACACTCTTGCAGTTGGCGTTTGATAAAAGACAAGGGTTTCCCCTTCAGGAAAGGTGCATTGCTAATAATGATGCTGACTTTGTAAACTGAAATTGCGACTTCCTTGTGAACACGCACTGATCTGTTCAGAATAAAAGGTTTTCTTTGTTTTGTGTGTTCTGTTTTGTAAGTGCACAAGTGAGGTAGTTTTATAACTGGTTGATGGAATGGAAAAAATGATAGCTGTATTTTAGTTGCTGTCAGTCTTCAGGTTTTTCTACACCTTTTGCATTTGTTTGTGGCCTGAGTCTATATAAAACAAGCTGTGAGCAAAGAGGTTGCTGTTCTTTGAAGTACAGGCAGATACTGAGCTGGGTCATTTGTTTAAACAGTGCTTCGGGCTGTGATAACAGAAACCATGTGCTGGTATGCTGTAGAATTCCGAAAGCTCTTCAGAGTGGATGCTTCTGGTGCTCAGCAGCCTTTGATTCTTCTGGCCTTGGGGTTCAACTCTCTCGGACTTCTTTTACTTGTCAGATGTACTTCTAGTAAAGGCACTGTAACGGTATTTGGCAAGTGAGGACAGACAGACCAGGCCTAGTTGATGTTTGGGGAGTAAACCACCAAACCAAAAATGCTGGTGTTAAAACTTCTCGTTCGTGTCAGTGGTGACTCCGCTTTCACCACTAAGTGGAGCTATGTGTACTTAATGAAAGTGGGAGCTGCTTGTGCCTGCTTGCGCAGTTCGGAACAGTCACTTCAGAGTAAATGTTGTTTTGGCTGCATCTGTTCTTCTGTGATAAAAAAATCTGACAGATGTGGGGAGCAGCTACTACATTAGGAAAATCTATATAAACTAAGGAATTCGTGGTTTTATTTTGTCATGTTTTCATGATGGACAAAAAGATAACCAATTCTAGGTCATGTCTTCTGCATCTTGTGCTTCCATAGTACACTACTCAAGTGATTTCTATGTGTAAGTGCCTTTGAAGAGGCATGCCAGGTGCCTGCCGTTCCTATAGGGCCAAGCAGGGTGCAGTATAGGCTCACAGGGATAGGCCATGCTTTGCCTTTCCTCACCAGAAGAGGAAAGAAGAGTTGAGGAAGGGGGGGCTTAAGAAGCTGCTGTACTAGATCCTTTTGCCTTGCTTTATCTGACAGAAAAGCTGCCTTCTGCTGGCTGGGTCTTAGCTCGAAACAGAGTGAGAACTTCTTGCTGTAGCCTTTAAAGTGGGAAGTCTCTTCCCCCCCTCTTCCAGGGACTGTGCTGCTTTTGACTCCCTTGTTCTGAATATGTGATCCTGCAGCCGTGATGCATGGATTGCACAGCAGCAATCTATACCATTGGCTCCCTGTATGGTCTTATCTTTTCTGTCCCCATGTTGTTTGGTTGTCTGTTTTTTTTTTCCTGAATAAGATTCTATACGTGTTCCAGCTCATGCATTTAATTTCTACTGCACTCAGTAGTTTGAAAACAGTCTGAAACTGAAGAGAGGTTTCATTCTTGAGAGACAAAAGGCAGATCTTGACTCAAAAACAACTTTTCAAAGGAAAATTTAAACTATATGGTTTCTTTTTGGACTTCTGACAGTACAGACATTCTTGTTCTTTCAGGATTTTATCATCTCTGGGGGGAAAAAAAAAATGGTATTGCCTCACTTCTTCCTTCTCTGGTTCTGTTTGTTTTTTTCACTTCCTCCAGAGGAAGTGCTAAGCCTTGTTATCTTTCAAGAAGACATTTTAATTCATGACTCAGAGGTCTGCAGGCATCACTCTAAAGACAGTTTCTGTGCATTCAAATGCTCTTGAGCCCTCATAATATGAGAGGAAAGATTTGTAGCTTTCAACTCAGAATACAAGTATTTCAGACAGGTCTGGTTTGCCTTACATTTAGTATTCTGTAGCCTGTTGTTCTGGAAGTGCAGATAATAAGCTTTTCAACTGAATAAGTGAGTGGTGGCATTTGGTTTGGGTTTTTTTCTCCCTAGAAATTCTGTGCTCAACTGTACTACACTCTCCTGTAGAACCTGTGGACACTGTGGTGTCTCC
The DNA here is from genome assembly GCA_033439905.1 of Ceryle rudis. Classification (NCBI taxonomy): domain Eukaryota; kingdom Metazoa; phylum Chordata; class Aves; order Coraciiformes; family Cerylidae; genus Ceryle; species Ceryle rudis. Next base: position 8,876 of record JAAGNO010020775.1, on the reverse strand, counting down.
AGAACACTACTTAAGAGTGCCACTACAAGTAGGTCCCTTAAAAAACCAACAACCTAGGCTTTAAAAAAAATGGATAAAAGTTAATGATGCTTAAAATTTAGAGCAGGGTAGTCATCAGGTTAAACTACCTTCAGGTTAATGTCATACACAGTGATGGGTCCTGTCAGTTTTTTGGTTTGTGGTTTTTGTTGTTGTTGTTTCTGTGGTGGTGGTTTGTGGTTTAGCTTGTTTTTCTTCAAGGTGGCACTTGGTTGCAGCAATCTTTAGTTTTACTACATGGCAAACTGCCTGATTATAGACGTGGTTGCTTTCTGCCTGCTATTTCAGTTTACTTGCAGACATAAACAAGAGCTGTTTGGATGTGTGGGGTGTATGTGTGAAAATAATAAAAGACCTAAAGTGCCCTCCCCATGTCCTTAGTTTCAGTGTTACCAAGATTTTTTTAGTGACCTGAGAATGGCTGTGGTGAATTTTTCCATGTTTGTCTAACTCTTCTGATGAAATAAATGAAAAAAAGAAAACACTAAATATTTTATTACTTGCCCTATAACTAGACAGGCTTTCCCTGTATCTATTCCCTTTATCAGGATTCACTGTATTTTTTTTTTTAATCATATGAAATGGAAGGAGATTTCTGGCTAACCATTGGCTTTTATTGAATGTTTTATCCTTGTGGAGTTGCCTGGAAATTAATTCATCAAGTCTGTAATTTGCAGGATGTTTTGCATTTCTGTATTCAGATATTGATGCTAACAAGCCATTGTAATGCACATGTCCATAACTTTATGGACACTTAAAGATAGGCAGTATCTTTTTTTTTTTTTTTTTAATAATCCTTTTGGCAAGAGCAAGCAAGTCTGCCTGGTTTTGTTCTTGCAGCTTTTCCCTATCATCAGAGTTTAAAGAGGGGCAAAGCTGTGTCAAGTACCCAGTTATGATGGTGCTTTTTAAAAACTCAGCTGCGTAACAGTCTCAAGAAGGTGTGACTGGGAGCGAGAGTCTGTGGTGCAGCATTACTAACATTTGCTAAAGCCATTTTTTTTGAAGAATGAAGCATTTGCTTTATTGAGCATATTTGAGGATGATTTCTGATGCGCTAAACATTGATTGATAAATTTGCCGTGATTTCAGTGGTTATGCAGGTTTGGTTTCTGCTTATGCATTGAGTCTGAAGAGAAACCTACCTCTGAAGGAGGATTTTGTATGAAGGGGAATCAAACCAGTAACCTACTTAAATACATTAAAATACTTCTTAACAACATTGGTTAAAAACAAATAAGTAGTTTATCATTGTCTATGACTCTTGAATAGTCAGCAGTCTCCCTCAGGGTCTTTGAAAGGTTTAGGTTGTAAGATTTGACAAGGCTGAGCTGATGGGCCATGGTTCTCTCAAAGCACAAGGTGCTGTAAGTAGCATTTGTTGCAGGCTGTGACACTTTTCCACATTAGCGACTATACAACAGGGTAAAAGACAAATTTAGTCAATAATATCTGCTATCAAAATAGCTGTTTGTGTTTCAAGATGATGCAAATCTTTTCTCTAGCAGTAGTGTTGGCACATGTCTTAGAATGTGGCAGAGCCTCTTCTGTATTCATTTAAACTTTTGGCCTCCTGCATCCCTGACAATGTGTTTCACGATGGAAAAATTATTTCCTTTAAAGATAAAAAGAAAAAGAGTGAGCAGAGGAAGTGGGGGCTAAAGGACTGTTGTCTGCCAGTGTTGTGGGCTACTCACTCTTTTCTGTAGAAATCATGGGGTTTTTTGGTTTGGTGTTTTGTTTTTAGTTTTCTTTTTTTGTGTTTGGTTGGTTGGTTTGTTTTGTCCTTCATTAGTAGGTAAATATATTCATTTTATTTTATAGAGCTTTAAATAGTCTTTGATAGTCTTTAAATTATACAAGTAACTTAGATCTTGCAACAAATGGGTTTTCTTATTAATTTTTGTGAGTAGCTGTGAAAATCTTATCAGTTGCCCCTGTTAAATTAAAAATTAAAGTTAAGTAATAAATAAATTAAAATTAGGCCCAGTGTAGAGAGATGGTGGGAAATACCGAGAATTTATATTTAAAATTATGGACATTTTGGAAGATATTTTTCCAGGTCTAAGGCACACTGAAAGGTTTCTTTCTGTGCTGGTGTGTTTGATTTCACTGGCTTGAGCAGAATACGTCGATTTAAACTATCTGGGAACCTGGTGATGAGATTTTATATTCCACCTGATGTATGTAGTGTTGTGATGACTTGTCATCTGAAATCAAAACTGCATTTGATCATCTTAACAGGAGGCTGGGTCTTTGATCTGGAAATTGTACTGGTAGTGACGTTACAGAATCATGCTCATAACTTCACTGGTTTGCTACAGCCCCTCCAGCTCATTAAGAACAATAAAGACTTTTTTTTTTTAATGGTGCTGTCATCAGCAATGGAAGTGTTACGTTGTAAGATGTGGTTTAACTGCTGTTGGATTCTGCTTTTATGCCTGAAAAACATGTTGATTTAAATGAGTTAGCATAGTTTATACTAATGATATGCCTGGAATAAAACAGGATCTTGGGTAGTCTGATGCAAGGATATATATATCTGGAATAGTTTCATTTTTGCAAGAGGAAATTTATAGATTGGTTTTATCCTCCGTTAGAATTAAGATACGTATTTACTGAAGAGAAATGAGTCTAGCCCGAACCCTGGAACACCTCACTTTTGGGTACACTGCTAGAACTTCTGTAAAAATTATCAAGTCATGAAGGTCTGTCGGTTTATGCTTGTTGAGTCCGAGACGCAACATGGTGCCCTATGAAAAGGTAAAAATTGCTAATATTTCATACTTGGTTTGTGGACTATGCCTTTTGTATGTCACGTACAAATAACTTCTATAAATTCCTTTTTATTTATAAAAGTTCTGCTCATAAAACCATACGAGCTCATGCCTAAATTCCACAAAATTCAGTGTTAAACTTCTTGAATTACTGTAAACTGTTGTGTTGCTGTGAACTCTTCGGGCTGATAAATGAAAGTGGTCAGCTTTGTATTCCTACATGTCTGTGTGATTAATATGCAACAGCTCAGAACAAGTTACCAGGCAACTGCACACTCCAGCTGCAGAGGAGGCACAAAGCACCTGGCCCCTTCCTTTTAACCAGTGGAAAAGTACAGATTCTCCTGTGACCTCGGTCACTCTGTCTGACATATAGATAAGTATTTTTATACTCGGTGGGAGAAACACTCTGTGTGTTTCTGTAGAGTGTGAGAATCAATTTGTCGAGATTCTTTTATTTCTAAAACACTCGGGGGGAGGGAACCACCACAGTTTAAAACAATTAACCCATGGCAGCCTTCAGGATCTCATTCTCACAAGTTCATTTACAACTGTATTGTCACAGGTGGAGCTGTGCTCCACTAAACAAATGACAGTCATTCTATATTAACTCCTCTCCCTTTCCAAAGGGAAAGGGAATAAAGGTGAGAAACTTGTGGTTGGGAAGGAAAACTAAAACTACTTCAGTGAAACAGTAAAAAATAAAAATATTTATATTTACAAAATCAATATTGAACTCCCCTGGTGGTGCTGATGCTGATGTCATGACTGCTGCTGCAGTGCAGTCACTGAAGAAGTCCCAGACTGGACTCATCAGGAGGTGGGAACAAGATTCTGGAACTGGATTCAGGAACACTGGAGTCAGGATCAAAGGCAGATCAGACAGAGTCCTCCTCGGACGCCGGACACAGAATAAGAAAACTTGACCCTCATGTTCCCTCAGCTTTGTACTAAGTATAATGTACATGGAATGGAACACTTCGTTGACCAGGTTTGGGTCACTTGTCCTGTCTACTACTCCTCACAAGTGCAACCCTTTCATTACAACCCTTTCACTTGCTGCACCCCCACCATGGGACTCAAGATTTAGCCATGACCTTGGTTTCTCTAGGAGCAGGTATAAGCAAGATCCTTTCTGCACACCCTAATCCTTGGTAGTAACTCCGAACGTGGAGCGTTATCACTGCCAGAAGCAGAAACTGTCTACAAAAATCTGCTGTTAACTTCAGAAAGTGCAGTGACTTAGAAGAGGCTGAGCTGAAAATAAAATCACTGAATGGAGAATTCGTTCTGGTTTAGCTCAAACCAGGACATTTATAACCTTGTAAACTGTGCTCAGAATAAGTATCTTGTATGTGACTTATTTAAAAGTTTCACTTTTGGCGTTCTACAACACTTGTGCTGATTGTAATGCCTTTGTTGGCTAATGGCAACTGGCCCTGTGGAACACAAAAGGTATTTTGCCCATGTTCTAACTGCTGTTGCAGGCATTGTGTCGGTGGGTTGCGAGTAACGCGTTCCAAGTACCTTTTCCTACCGCTGATACATTTATTTTTCTTTTTTCAGTCGGGAGGAATGTTTCTGTGTTTCCCCATAGACGCATATTGATCTATTGCAGAGTCCTCGGTCTACCACTTACAGGTTACTCCTCTCAGTCTCTGTGCATTTATGAATGTGTATCTACCTGTATACCTACTAAACCATACTGTTTATTCAGATGTAATGTGCAACTGCTACAGAAGTCAGATGTTTTGCTTGTTCTGGCATTTGCCCCAGTTTGTTGTTTTGCTATATATAATATGTACCTGATGAGAGAGAAGGTGAACGTCAGAAAATAGATGAGTTAGGCTTTATATTAGACATGATTTAATGTCTAAAGACAGATTTAAGGGAAGATTTAAGAGCATGCAATTTTGGAGTAAGAATCTACACACTGCTTGCAGAGAGCTATCTCTTGGCCTAATGTTTTGCAAGAAGCTGAGAAGTTTGACTTGCAAATGCTGCTTATGTAAATTGGCTTACCTATGAGTAATCTCTTTCAACCCTGTGTAACAAAGAAATAAATTTGCACATGTTGACATGTGCATGCAGATACATAATTGTAGGTGCACAGCTGGGGATGACGCTTGTGTTTGGCGACCTTACAAATACACAGAGAAGCAGCAATGGAGAAAGAACCTTTAAAGATAGTCTAGTGTGGCTCATTGTAAAGGTGAATGATCCACTCACTGTCGGTATCATTCTTGACAACTGCTTGTCTAATTTGTTATTTAAAATTTCATGTAATCAGTGCTACTGTTGCAAAGATTGCTACATGCACTAAATTTTTCAGGTTGTAATTTAAGCCCTGTTCTTCTATGTCCTATGCACAGTGGAGTACACAAAAGTTCTTATTTATACCTACCTTTTAGATGTTTAAACATCATTATTTCTCTTCAGAGTTGCTATTGCCATGTTAAGCAGCTATTTTTTGCTTTATGCTTTGAAGTCAGACTATTGTAGATCATTGTGCACCCTCCTGGACTTCCTGTAGACTCTCACCTGTCATACTGCACCCTTCTTTCAATGCAGTACATAATTTGGAGGGTTCAGCAGCTAATCTGTGCAAATACAATGCCACAAGGAATAATCCATGGATGTACTAACTCAAGTGTGATGTGTGACAAGGAATCACTGGGCTTTCTAATAAGGGAGAAGTGGTACATAAAAATCAGGTGACAGAAGCAGGGCATGAGGCTGGCGTACCAGTGCTGAAGCTTGCGGTGCAGCTCCCTGGCCTTTGGATGACAACAGAAAAGCACGAGGCGCAGGAGGGAACTGCTGCTGTATCTTAGTGAGCGATGGTAAATGATTTGGAGAGAGGTTTTCAAAGTCAGAAATTAATCAGGTGCCCAATTCCAAATCGCTGGGTACTCCCCTCCCTTCTGTAGCTTTGTGTTATGTATTGCCTAGCAGCTTTTGTTTCAAAGTTATGCTTGTGTGATAGGTGATGTAATGCTCTCATAATAATAAGCATAGTCCCAAGTTGTGGAAAATGTCAGCATATGAAACAGAGCCATGTTAAATTATTAACGACTTGTACAACTGTCACCATGCCTTCCCTGCTACAGCTCTCTTAAACAATGATGCCATTTCTTCAGACTTTGAGCTGTAATACCTGGGTTTTCTTTCAGGGTATGTTCTAAGGTTGCTGATGGCACTGCCTTAGCCCTTTGGCTAAAAAGAGTAGTAAATGATGTGTGGAATATCAATATGATAAGCAGTCAAACAGCATTCTTTTCAAATCCATAGGGAAGAAAGATGCACTAGTTGCTTTGGGTTTCCTAATGCCAAAGGTCTTTCTCAAACTGATTGATTCTTTTCTATTTTCCTCCTTGTTCAGGGTCAGTTGATGACTGGAGCAAACTGTAGGTGATTCAGTAGCTCTCAGATCTAATGATAAAGAAAACTCTACTACAGGTTCTACACTTTGTTGGACTGAAGCCAGAGTGTACAGAGTGTGCAGTACCTTACAGGTGCAAGCTGAGCTGTAATCAACTGGTTTTACCATCTTGTAAGGAATTTTTTTAATCCTCTGTTCAGATTCAAAGTTGTGAATGCCAAACTGCGGCTATGCCATACCACAGTACGCGTAGTCAGTGAAATTCATGTTTTGTAATAGCCCAAGAAGCAAATGACATCTGGCATGAAATTGTAAATTACCCCAAAGCCATGTCAGGAGAACCTTGCCAGGAAGTTTATAGAACAGGAATCCATGATACTGTCAAATCATCCGTTTTCTTCACAAAGCAAGGATGCCAATTTTCAGTAAGATGTAGCTCAATGAAACACATAAGCAAGAATACTCACAAAAAGGAACTAATACTAATATGTGAAGTCAAGTTTTCACATAAAAATTCACTGTGCCTATTCTTGAAGTTTCAAAGGGGATAAAAAGGAAGGTACTTGTCTTACAAAGTCAACAGGCACTTTCTAAGGTGTGTGCTGAAAGAGCCCGTGCTTCGTGCTCCAAGGTTAAACTAACAGTTTATGACAACTGCCGGGGCAGCTTTAAAAATGAAACCCTTCACTCTTCCCTGCTGAAGTCATCAATGCTGTTAAGCCTTATAAATGGTTGAAATTTGCACCAGATTTAAAGCTAATAATTTCCTCTTGCAAAGATTTAACAGTGCCTTGGGGAGAGGTTGTTTTCCTTTGAGATTAAAAGGGAATTATTCCTATGGAGAATAGCTATATATAATACAAACTTCTTTGCCTTATATGCCAGGTGTAGGAGCCACATTAACCTAAAGAAAAAAAAACCCAAATCCAGTGAGTTTTCTCTGCAGACCAAAGTGATACAAAAGAGTAATTTTACAAGATGATGTTTCTCAGCTCCCCATAACAATGTTTTCTGTCTCATGTTAAATATTTAGCTGAAAGTAAGTGATTGTTCTCTGATAAACTCTGGTTGTCCTATGCCCTTAGAGTGGGATTGAGGGTAAAAACTGTCTGGTGTCAGAACTGTGAATGAGAACCTCTTGGGGAAGAGCTTTAACTTAATCCATGTTCTTACTTAACAAATGAGAGATAACACTGTACTTGTTAGTGATTTTTATTATGTTTCTTTTCCCTGTCTTTCTCTGTACTTTTCTGACATGCTGGAGTCTCCCAGAGGGTGGGATGGATGCTGTCATGAGCACTCAGGCACAGCATATCCACTTCAGTTCAAATAATGGGCGTGCATTTCTTAGGCTGCTGCCTATAAAAAAAAAACAAAACCCATTTCACTATGGCAATAGTCCCAGGTGACAAAGTGGAGGGGTTTGGTGGTTTAATTAAACCTCTCTTGCATTGCTGCTTTCCCCACCCCAGAAGCACAGACTGGTAGGGGTTGGAAGGGACCTCAGGAGATCATCTTGTCCAACCCCCCTGCCAAAGCAGGATCACACAGAGCAGGTTGCCAGGATTGCATTGTCCAGGCGGGTTTGGAATCTCTCCAGAGAAGGAAACTCCACAGTCTCTCTAGGCATCCTGGGCCAGGTCTCTGGCACCTTCTGCCACCCTATTCTTCATCAAGCTTGTATCAAAAACCAAGCAACAAGTTAGTCTTGAAAGGAAAATGTTAGTGAATTTTAATGCTAGGGTAACTTAGTCTGCACTCTAGTATGGCAGGAAAGTTTTTTGCGAAGCAATTACTAAACCAAACTTTGTGTGATTGTTATTTATTATGGTAATGATTAGAGATGAACCAGAAGTACATCATGGCTGTATGAGTGTAAAGATGTAGCTGAGTTTCCGTGGTCTGTTCATACTGGATACATGTTATGTGATGTGGATGTGTAGCTAATATTCACATACTTAAGCAGTGAATTGTTCTAGCTTGTGTGCACAGAATTCCAAATTACTTGAAGCTGGATACTGTAAATATTTGAAGAAATGAGTGCAGAAGTTCTGATCTTGCAGAAGAGAGCCACCACCTTGAAATACTCCTTTTCTTCAAAGGAAAGACATACCAGTGTTGTTTAATCAGAACATTATGGCATTTTCTTTTGATATCATAGTCTAAGATTAGGATGATGTTTCATTTTTTCCACAGATATTTCCCAGGTCACAAAAAAAAGGAAAGCTCAGGAAGACAAAACTACAAAAGCTTTATTTTAGAATACAAACATCTATAAAAAAGTGGTGGGAAAACATCTAGTGATAAAACTGTCTTACCAATGTATCTTTGCTCCTCTTTATATATCCCTTTCTGTCACTTTTCCAAACTCTTCCAAGCATTGTCATCATCCACTGTGGGGGTATTGGTTTGTGTGTTCTCAGTCTGAAATTACATGTGCAGAAAACAGAGTTGTTTTCTCCTGTTTGAGGCTCATTGTCACAGTTTAGGGTCAGGGCGGCCCTGTAGACCAATAACAGATGCTCTCTCTTAACACCCCTCCCTCCCCAAAGGGGAAGAGAAAGGGAATAAGGGAGAGAGACTGAGTGACTACAAAAGGAAACTAGAACAGCTTTAATGAGAATGAAAATAATAATAATAAAAATAAAATATGTACAAATATATACAAAACCAGTATC
>JAAGNO010020774.1:0-10309 GCA_033439905.1 Ceryle rudis | reverse complement strand
GCTCCCCACGCTCCGGGAGGTTGTCCCCCGTCCTCTCCGGCCGAAGCCGCCCCAGCGCCCTCCCTGCCTGCCTCAGTTTCCCCGCTCTCCCCGGGCGGAGGACGGGCCTTGCTGCCGGGAGCCCCCGCGGAGGCTGGGGGGATACCAGAGTGGATGCCACTGTCGTGGGAGGACGGTGCCCACAGAATGGGTGCCTTTCGGCTCCTCACCCCAGGAGTGCACACCAGGGTGGGGGATCCACCTGCGTGCCCTCTTCGGCTCCGTCGATCTTAAAGGCGAGGAGTGCTAAGAGGGGGCCGTCTGCCTTAACAGCCCCCCAACACTCACCACCCCTGTCCGTCTCCATCTCCCCGGGTAGCTGGCAGCTCCCTTCTGCCCGCTCCCAAACTTGAGCGCTGCAGGCAGCCAGGGGTTAACCCTGGTGCTGATGTGAGTTGGGGGGGTGTCCCCCGCCCTTCCCCCTTCTTTCAGCCCCTTTAAATATAATTTGTTAACGTTGGGACTTGTATTAATTAAAGCAGCAGCCGCTGCAGCCTGTGACCTGGGGGCTTGTCACCGTGAAATCAAGTTTAAATCCAGATTTCAAGGGGGAAGAGAGCTGGGGGGAGCGCTGTGTCCTTCTACGGAGGGTGATAGTGACAGCTTCTTGCCGGTCCCTGTTCTCCCTGATCCCTGGGTGGAGCAAGAGGCAGAAGGACCTGCCCTTGACTCTCGGGTCCCTAGACAAGGGCCCCTGCCTCAGTTTCCCTGCTGTGCAACAGGGAGAAGGATCATAAGATTCCTCAGACACACACACTCCGGGATGCCCTGGAAGAAGGTGGCAGGTGCTGTGGCTGGCTCAGGACAGGCAGGAGACAAGGTCCTTGCAGTGCTTGGGGCAGGAGCTGTTGGGCTTGGGGATGGATGTAGCTTTGGACCTGCTTTGAATCTCATGTCAGCCAGGGCTTGCTTTGACAGCATGAATGAGTGCAAGAGCTGGGCAGAGTATTTCCCCTCCTGTGTAGGAGCTTTGGAGGGTGCATTTCCTTCTGCTCTCCTCTCTGCTCTTCCCCACCTTGACTATCCCCATTGGAAGTCACTGAGGATTTGCACTGGAGCAGACATACATGTCACCCATGGAAGTGGTGAGGTGGGTAGAAACACCCTTGGAAAGATGAAGAAAGCAGAAGCCTGACCCTGACAGCTCCCCTTCTCCCCTGAGCAAGCCGTAATTCAGCAGGGACCGTGGAGCTGAGCTCTTCCTCAAGAGATGGGTGAGCACTGAGCTAAGAAAGTCCATCCGTGACCCCAAGATCTGCTTCTGTCCATGTACCTGCATCAGACACTCAGGATTTGGGGGAGCAGAGGGGGAGTAACCCTTCTCCCCAATACCTGGCTGCTCCATAAGCCAGCATCCTCTCCCAGGTCTCATTTCTGTAATCAAGGTTCAAAGGGCTCCAAGATCCTTGCACCTCCCAAGGACACAGCTCTTGATTGTCCCAGGGAAAGGGGAGCTCTGCCTGGAGAGAACTCCTGGCAGGGACTGAGCTGTCCCGAGCAAGGAGCAGGGCAGTGCTGAGCTCCTAATGGGCCCTGCTGCAAGATGCCGGAGGCTGTTGGGGATCCTGCTGCCTGCTGCTCACTTTGCAGGTTCTCTGCTTGGACACTGAATGCCAGGGTCCTTCAAGCCATTTCCTGGAGCTGGGCAAACACTTCCCTTCCATCTCCTTCTCTGCACTGTCTGCCCTTAGCTCCAGGCACCTCTCTTTAGACATGCTTTGTCCATCTCCCCACACTCCATCTACCTCCCTCTTTCCCCAGGCAGCATCTCTACATGCATAAATACTTGCAACCCTGCCACAGACTGTGTGCTTCCCCTCGCACCCATCCATCTGCTGGTCTCTGTGCTTCTGTGGTGACAGGCATCAGATCCAGTGGGGCTGGGTTGTGACAGTGGATTTGGGTTTGTTGCTTAGAGCTTGAGGGTGTTTGACAGGTTGCTTGGCTCCAAATTTCCCAGCTGAGATGGCAGGAAAAAGCTGTCCCCTCTGGTTACCTCCTTTGTGAGGACCAGCAGTGCCAGGAGGATACAGAAGATTCAGGGAGTGTATCAGCCAGCAACAGGGATGGAGCTGGACCTGGCATGGGTCTCCTGCTCCAGGGTCTCCAGATTCTTCCAGGGGAGAACCCATGCTCTCTGGGGAAGGTGAGCTGAGGCAGTCTGTGCCTGAGCTTCTGCACTGTGTGGCTAGGGTGGGAGATCTCTGGGGGAGCACACAGAGGACGTGCAACCCCAGGAAATGTTGGGCTCCAGAGGCTGGAGGGGTGAATCTGGCTGCCTCTGGGGTTTCTGGCCTGTGCTGACATGGCTGGAGAGGATTGCAGCCTCAGTGCTGCTGGGGTATCTCTGCTTGGCCACACTGCTGTTGTGCCCAGTGGTTTCCCAGTCTTCTCTACAGGCAGTAGGCACAGCGTGTGTCAAGGAGCATCCCCCCTCCCCATGTGTCCCCCTTCTCCCAAGCTCTTTCCACTTCCCAAAGGGCAAGCCAGTGTTGGCACATTGCTTGCTCTAAGCTCATGGGTTTCCCTTTCCCGCCCAGCTCCTGCTCCAATGAGATCCTGGGCCTGAAGCTGCCATCGGAGCCAGTACTGAACGCCAACACGGTGTGCCTGACCCTGCCAGGGCTGACACGGCGGCAGTTGGAGGTGTGTGTGCGCCACCCTGATGTCACTGCCTCCGCCATCCAGGGCATCCAGATTGCCATCCATGAGTGCCAGCACCAGTTCCGGGACCAGCGCTGGAACTGCTCCAGCCTTGAGACCAAGAACAAGATCCCCTACGAGAGCATCATATTCAGCAGAGGTAAGGGTCTGATTTGCCTCCCTTCTCTTCCTCTTCCTCTGCTCAGCTGCTGCTCTCAGGAGCCCTCATGGGCTCCCCATGGGCCCATGTACAGCTCTTTCCTGGCCCAGGAGACCAGGCCAGCTTTTCAGCATTCTCATGCATGAAGACAGACAGAGCCTGAGAAACCTCAGGGTCTGACAGACCAAGCAGCACTGCACTGTGGCAAAACTGTGCTCTTCCTCATGCACAAAGGTGCCTATGCTGGCCCTTGCCCTTAGCTGATTCTCTCTGCCCAGCCCCAAGCTGCTCTCAAGACTCCTTCCAGGCCCCACCACATTCTGGCATTTTCCCCCATGCAGTGTAGACTGGTGTTCAGAGTGGTGCCATGGGTATGCAGCACAGCTGGTAGGGCTGAAGGTGGATGTCATGCTGGGATTCGCTTGGGTGGATGCAGTGAGCGTATTGGCTCATTCCTGCTCTGGGGATGATGTTTCAGTGCATCCTGGTGAGCAGAAATGCCCTTAGCTAATTGCATGTATCTCTGTGAGCCTATTGTCCATGATAGGGCAATATGAAGGCTCTCTGTTTTGTGGAGCCCTAGAGCATGGTGGCACAAGGGGGCAGGGAGATGAGCTGTCCTCAGAGCCCACACCTGCACCACTGGGAGAGCTCTCCTAGTCTTCCATGGTCTGACGAGCCTCAGTGCTATGGTCTCCTTGTCTACTTCACAGGCATAGCCATCTCTGCCTGTACCAGATCCTCCCTGGTTGATACTTTTTCCCGTGGGAGCAGACTCTGTGCGTGCAGAGGGGGTGCCCTGCACAGTGCAGATCAGGGTTGTGACCTAATGGGACCTTCTGTAGGTCTTGAATTTATCTTCTCACCTAAGTACCCTTGAAGCCTGGGACTCAGCACATTTCTAAGTCCCCATTGCCCCAGACCATAGTCAGAAGAGGACAATATGGTACCAGTGGCAGTCAGGCAGAGTGCTGAGGGCAGCTAAGGAGCTCAAAAACGTTACCCCTTCAGCTCCTGAGGAAGGCAAAACCTACCAAAAATGCTGCTCATCTACACCCCCTGGGAGCCTTCTAGCCTGGTGTCCAGCAGAGAGGTGCCTCTGTCCCCCTTTCTCCAATTATCCTTCCATATCTTCTCTCCCTGGGAGTGCGAGGAGGGGCAGCTTGAGGTTTATGTGCCTTTGAGGGGATGCAGTGGCGGGAGCCCTCAGGCAGCTGTAGCAGGTGGGGAGATGGTTGGAGAGTGGAGCACAGAAGTGTTTCAGTGTCAAGAGGTCCTTTGTGTCCAGGGCACACGTGTCATTACAGTTGTAAAGCAGCTGTGGCCCCTCTTGGCACACCAGTGCCTGGAGAAGGGCAGAGTCTCTTGCGTCTCTGAGCAGCACTCAGGTTAGGGCCTGGCAGGGAGGGTGGGGACCGTCAGCCCTGATAAGCATCGAGGTATTTCCACGTCCTCTGAGGAATGCGGTTCACTTCTAGTCTCCTCAGGCGGCAGGAGACACTGACTTGCTGGCTCAAGTCGCTCACACACCCAAGCAAACTTCCCCACTCTGGATCCCACCAGGCTGGGTGAGAAGCTTCATCAGCAGAAAGCATCAACCTTCTGCATCTTTCCCTCAGTCCACCAGCTCTGGTGGTGGCCAGTTACTTGCAGTTCACTTGTGTCTCAGGTGCCACAGCAGCTCTTCCCAGTGTCAGGGCTGTGACCAGTGAGTGTGGGGACTCCAGCAGCCCCCCAACTCTTGCCCCAGTCCTGATCTCTTGGGTATGGCTCCCAAGACGAGTGGGATCCCATTCCCTGGGGTGGAGACCCAGCACCAGGGAAGGATGGAGGTAGGGCTGGAACAGCAGAGCAGACAGGCACCTCATGACACTCCTGCTTTCACAGCAGAGGATGCAAGATGAGCCACAAGCGCCTGGTCCATCCCATGAGGTTACTTGGAGCTGTTCTGGTGTGGAGCAGGCCTTTTGATTCTGGTGCCCTGGCCTGCTTCCAGCTCACTTGTGGCCCCCAGTAGTGGAACTGGAGCTCTGAGCTCCGCCTTGCAGCTGTTATGGACACAGTCATCAGAGCTGGGATGCTGGGTGCATCTCCCAAGCCTGGAGCCAGAGGAGAGGTGAGCAGTGGAAGCAAGGGGTGCAGGCTCCATGCTGCAGGCATTAATGTATCTGACCCCTGGGGACCAGGTCTCTGCTCTGTGCCTTTCCCCATCCTTACTGTGCCTGGGAATGCAACGTGCTTGTAGGATCATTGTTTGTAACCTGAAGTGACAGACCCCTTTAATCTTTCATTCCTTTTCCCACTTCTTCTGCCATCAGCTCAGCCGTGCGTGAATCTCACTTTAAATTATTTGTAGCTGGCTTCTCCCTGCCACTCTCCCCACTTGGCTCCACTCCCCACCTCCGCCCCAGCCTCCCGCATCTCTCATCTTCCCTAGCACAGGCATGAGCCACCCAGGGTGCATCACCAGTGCCCGTCCCACACTCTGTCCAGCACCCAGTCACTCAGTGGAGCTGAGAGAATCACACCCTGGAGACAGAGCAGGGTACAGTGGCAAATGAATGTCTGTCTCACCATCCCGCTGATCTGATCCCAGAAGTTTGAGTGCAAACCCTGGGAAGTCAGGAAGGAGCCAGGAGGCTTCAAATTGGACAGAGCTGGGAGTCTGTGGTGGCTTCTAGGAAGCATAGCTGGGGACAGGGATGCTGACAGCATCCTAAGCAGAGCGCAGACCTGCTGGAGGAGGCAGGAGATGCAGCTGTCCCCGGGGTGCAGGGCACAGTAGCTTTGAGGCACAACAACAAGCTAGTGGAGGGTAAGAAGGGGGGTGCCCAGGGATTTACTGTCCCTGCTCTCACAGAGCCCCTGGGGTTTTTTTTGAGACACCTCCATGGGCTGTGAGTTTTTCAGGTTTGGTCTTTTGGTGCTGCACCCTTGGGGTGTGGGATGCCCCTTGTACCCCTTACTGAGTCTCCAGTGCCATCTGCACCCCCTGTCCTTGGCCCAAGTCACCTTCATGTGCATCCAGGATCAGCATTGCCATTCTAAATCCTCTTCCCATATTCCCTGTCTCCTCAGCTGTCTGCCTATGTCCTTGCCACCCTCCTGTCCATTCCCTCGCACTGTCACCCCTACCAGCACCCTCCAGTCCTGTCCCTGGTCCCATCCCTCTCTGCTGGCTCTCCCTTTCTATCTGTTGGCTTGGCTGGCAGAGACATCCTCTCCTAGTCCCACTAGGAGGATGAAGCAGTGAGGTGGAGGCAAGTGGCTGCACCAGCAATGCTGCTTCAAGGGTGAGCAGCACAATTGTGTCCACCTCACTGGAGAGGGTTGCCTGTTGCTTGCAGTATGGGATCCCCTCACAGCATCCACAGGCTGCCGGGCACTATGTGGCTTGGCTGGGTTGAACCATGCCTGAGTGCCTGACAAAAACAAAACTGTGGATGGTGGTGGGTCACCAAGCCTTTGTCCTTGCCTGGCACACATGCACCCATGGGTGGATACAATACCAGTAGGGCTGGGACTGTCCAGATGGTGGGCAGGGGCTGTCTGAGGTGTGCTGAGGTGCTAAGGTGTGCTCTTCCACAAGTGTTTGCCTTTGCTCATTCCAACCCCATCTACATGGAGCTCTGAAAGAAATGGGACCCCTCTGGGGGGGCTGAGTGTCCTTGAAAGTCCCCAGGGGTGCATGGCTGGAGTGGACATGGCTCTGGAGTACAATATCCCCACATTCTTTCTGCAGCCTTTGGAGGGGTGGATGATGCTTGCATTCCTTGTGCCCTCCTTAGACGTGCTCCCTGGTGCCAAGGGTGCTGTGTGTCCATGGCCGGTCCTTCATTTCTTACAGCAAGGTGAGGGGAACTCCCTGCAAGGCTGGAAACACCACGTGCTGGGGCCCAGCCAGCTGTGAATCAGAGCTGGGGAAGGCTTTGCTGTGTGCTGAGGGAGGCAGATGCTGTTACGGCTGTCCAGATGCTGCCAAGATCAAGACCCCAGTGCCCAGCTCTGCAGAGCTCCAGCCAAGCTCTAGTGCCCACAGACCACAGCGCCTGGGCTGGCACAGCTGCAGCTGGGCTGCTGTCACAGTTTTTGGTACCCCCAGGCAAGCCAAGGGCTTTGCCCACCTGTCCCCGAAGTGCACATGGGTGCTTCGGATGCTCGGCTACATCCCTGTGGGTGTCCCCACCCCTGTACCTTCCCCCAGCTGATGGGTGCAAGCGAGACCCTGGGTCCAGGGTGGCATCCCTGGAGGTACGGGGCTGAGACCGGCTCTCTGCAGCCCACAGAGTGACAAAGGTGCTGGCTTGGAGCGCTGTGGGTGGATGGGGTGCGAGGGCTGCGGGCTGTCCCTGGCACGCTCATGGAGGTGCAAGGAGACAAGTTGGGATCTGCAGGGAGGCATTTAGTGCCTGGCGCCGGGCCAGACCCTGGCAGGTTCACCTGCAGTTTAATTAGGGAGAGGGGAGGGAGCGGGGCTGGGGGAGAGGCAGCGTGTTGGGACTGGCCGTCTCCGCGGGCCTCGCAGGAGGTGGTGGGAGAAGCTCTCCTCCGCTTTGCCAGCCAGCGGGGCCAGGGCGATGTGCCCACAGCTGCTGGCAGCTGCCCCCTACTCCTGGGGGTTATTGCCCGTGGAGGGGGCATCTGAGTATCCCTGGTGTATCCCAGGTTGTGCCCAGATCAGGCTGTCCTGCCTGCTCCCTCAGTGCCACCCAGGAGCTGCAGTGATGGGTGTTCAGAGGGTGTCACTGCTCGAGTGTGATGGTGAGCTGTGGGAAGAAGGTCATGACTCCAGCTCTTCAGACTGTGTTGCTCACAGCTGTGCCTGAGCCAGCCCTATTGTCTTCATCCCATATCTGCAGGAGAGATGGAGATATGGCAGAATCAGTAGCAGAGCCAGTGCCAGCTGAGGCTTGGAGTCCTGCTAAATGGCCTCCTATCTCCTAGGTGCATCTTGACGGGGAAAATTTTCCCCTTCTAAGAAAGCCTCTGGGGGATATGACCTGGGGCGGAGATTTCAGATCCATCCTCCTTGCCCAACGGGGTCCTTTGAGTAAACAGCAGGGTGGATGCTGCCAATGGTGTCAGTGTCGTGTCTTCCATTGCCTCTTCCTTGCACGATGCAATACTTCTCACACCTCCCGTGGCCATAACCTCTTCTGTGGTCTCTGGAGGGATCTGGTGACTCAGATGTCACTGCTGAGGTTTTAAGTGGCTGAGGTAGCTGGAGAGCCTTCCTCTGAAGGACTTGGGGCCAGATGCTGCATGCCACACTCAGCTGTGGTTCCTGGAAGCTCCCACCTTTGCTGAGCCCACAAGGCCAGCAGTTGTCACCTGCAGTCATGTTGCTTGCTACTTTGCTGCAATCTTCCAGGTTCTGGTGTGGCCGGGGCGGAGTGAGGAATGTAGACTGAACCTCCAAGCAGAACTGCGCTGCGGTCCAAGCACGGCTGCTGCAGTCCCTCCCAGCACTGCCCTGACCCGATTCTCCCCATTGCTCACAGCTCCTCATCAATGTGGGGTGAAGGAAGAAGGTGAGAAGGCAGGGAGGAGTGGTGGGGACAGGCAGAGTGATACTGAACAGGAAAATGACTATGGTGAGATGGGGCCAAGACTCCCAGAGTTCTGGGTTGTCAAGTCCTGACAATCAGCCTCATCCATCAGCTCGTGTGTGGCTGGAGAGCAGCAGAGGAAGGAGGAGAGCTGAGGTTTGACCCCAAGAGTTTGCCAGCTGTGGCCTCTTTACCTGTAAGAAGATGGGCTTGCTAGACAGACTGGGTGGGGTAGAGCTTCCGTCTGGGCTCCAGAAGGGATTTTTAAGGAGATGCTGCATGAGAAATGATTTGTTAGTCTAGGGAAATGTAAGAAAGAAGCTAATGGAACGGCAGGGCCAAGAGGAAAGTGCCATGCTGGGTTTGCTGCTGCCGAACCCAGGCACCAGTTGAGCGAGGAGCTGGGGACGCTGAGCAGTGTGGCAGTGACAAGTCCCTGCTCTTGGGCTGTGCCCAGGTTTGACTCTCGAAGGGCTGGAGCTGGCCCAGATTGTGGGGATGGAGAACTGATATGCAAGGAATTTGGGGATCCTGGAGACTTTCCAGTGCTGATTCTCCATCCTGCATCACTCACCTGGAGGCTGAAGTTCCCCAGTTTTGGGCTGCCCTGCTGTAGCAGCGGTGTGGGTGTGTTGCAGTCACTGCCTGCCAGCGCACTCCCTGGGGAGGCTGTGCAGCGTACGCACCAGCAGCCCTATTACCTGCCCGCTGAAAAATGTTGTTCAACTTGTGCATGGAAAGAGGCAGGCTGAGAGCAAGCTTGTCCCACACTGAGGGGAAGCTGGGAGAGGCTCCTGCTGGATTTTAAGCAGCACCTCGTTAATTTTTTAAATGCACCAGTGTCAAATTAACACACAAAAGAGCAGCATGACTTTAAATGCAGGTTTCCAAGCTGCGTTCCTTTTCCTTTTAATAAGATCATAGCATTTGCTCAGTAGGCGGCAGCGAACCACCAAGGAGACATGCGTGATGGGGAGCATCTCCAGGGACGGGCGATGGCGGCAGGGAGCAGTTGTGCTCTCACCTCTCGTGACTCCATGGTGCAGGCAGGGAGCTGACAGAGCCCTGCCTGGGATCTGTGCTTTGGGCTGCTCACCCAAGCCCCCCGTTTGATGGCATGGATATGCTGAAGAAAATGCCTCAAAACCTCTCATCTGCTCAGCTGTAGCAAAGCCAAGGCTGCTCATGTCCAGTGGAGGGAAAGAGGCTCCAAACTCCAGCTATTTATTTATTTATGTGTGAAGCCACAGCACAAAACGTGTCTCTCTCTCTCCTTCCCCTCCTCATGCTGGGGCGAGTCACTGCGCATTGAAGGAAAGAGCACTGTGGGCTCCCCTCTTGGCCCAGGAACCACAAAGCAAAATATTGCTTTGCATTTAAAAGACAATAAAAGTTCTCAGGTAGGGGAGGCTCTTCACCCAGCTGCAGCAAAGCCAGACCACCCTCAGGCAGCCGTCGCTCACAGCCCATGGAGCCCCTCCAGTGGGACCCATCCCTGTCCCCATCCACCCTGTCCCCAGATAATGACACTTGTGGACATTGTTGCTCCCCAGCATTTAATGATAACCAGCTGCCGGCCCTGGCAGCACATGGTGCGGTTGCGGCATGCTCTAACTAACTAGGGATGCTAGATTTTTCCAGCACGGTGTCACATTTAGAGCTTCTTGTGGGAGCTGGTGGGGCTCAGGAAGGGAAGGGGCATGGGCAGACAGATGGGCTGGACAGGCAGTGCTGCCTGCTTCTGTTACTGCCTGATCCTGCACCCTGTGGGGAGGCAGAAATTACACAGAATTACACAGAATTATCATAGAGGCTGGAATAGACCTTTGAGATCGTCAAGGCCAGCCTAAGACCTGACACCGCACCACCTAGCTAGAGCATGTCACTAAGTGCCACATCCAATCTTTCCTTAAACACC
>JAAGNO010020773.1:0-46330 GCA_033439905.1 Ceryle rudis | reverse complement strand
ACCTAAAGCCAAAAGTATAAAAAGACACATTTATAAATAAAGCAAAAGGGATTTTTTTTTAATTATTATTTTTGTTCTGTTTTTGAAAGGGGTGAAGGGAAAGGGCAGTGTGGGAGAACAGGGGTAGGATGGGGGGGTGCCTGCCTAGTGCCTTGGGCGCCCATATGACCTGCAGAGTGGACATGGCTTATTCCTAACGCTGGTGCCCCTCATATCGCCCCCTCCTTGCTGCACAGCTGGGCACCCATCCAAGTACGGGTCCCAGCCACCCCCCTGTTACTTATGTGTCTGGGAGGTGCTGGTGGTACCCAGAGGAGGAGGCACCTGCTCACCCAGGGGCTGCTCGAAGACCTGTTATTTCTTTTAATGAGGTTTTTGTCATTTAGCATCTTGGATGCTACACATCCAAGGGGGTGGGGGAGACACCATAGACATGCATGAATTTACCAATGGTGTTTAAATACCTGTGGGGTTTTTTTTTGTTTTTGTTTTTGTTTTTTCCTCTTATATACATATTCTTCCTTAAAAAAAAAAAAAATAAAAAAATTAGGTTTGCATGTTTCTACTCCCAGAAAGGTCCCTAGTCCTCTGCATCCTGATAAAGTCTGCAAAATGGGGAATGGGAGGGGGGCTGCTCTAAGGCCTGCCTCAACCATCACCTGGGACATTCCATGGAAAGGAGAGGACAACCTGAGAGACAAATTGGAAGAAATGCCAACTCCCATACACACAGCTCCTGGATGCTACTGAGGGATGGGGAGGAGGAAGGTGTTACCTGCCTGCAGCAGGAAATAAAAAAGAAAGAAATTGCTGCCCTCTCAGGCTGCAGCCCTTCCTACTGCACCAGTCCAAGAGAGCCCAAGAATGAACCAAGGGGTCCCACCGTCAAAGTAATACTATTTACAAGGTGGAAACAAAATCCCCAACAACTATTCTAATTTTGACCAGGAATGTTGGGTTGGAGAGAACAAAATGTATGTAAAGAGGATAGGTAGGTCTAAATTATTTTTCTTAGGCTTTATGTTAAAACAAGTAACTTGTTTTAATACAGATATCCGATTGTGCCGATGCTAACATCCACACAAACAAGTAAGAGGGACTGCAAACTAGTAAGAGGGATAGACTAAAGTTTATTACCTCCTCCCACAAGCCTCTTCACTCCCCAGGCAGTTACCATTCAGTATTTCTCTACCTGGCCCAATGGAGAGCCTGTGGTGAAACATATTCACAAGGTGCAACAAAATTTAACACATTTACGTTCTCTTTGTTCTGTAAACAAGAATTTTTAGGAATAATTCCTACTGCCAGCAATAGGAAGTTAGCAGGGAAGAATCAGTTGGATCATTATCAAATGATAAAGAGCAACACTATCTCCTTGTCCCTCTCAGCAACAAACTTGCAGCACCAGCATCTCCTTTACTGGGCTTCTAGTCCTCAATTCGTACCATCCAAGCCTTGGGCAAACAGCTCACAACTTTGTCATTTAAGTAAAAATAGCTGCTTAGAGGACAGCAAGCAAAGAACAAAAGGCCCAATAGGATATATTCAAAAATAACCCCCTTCCAATTCATTCTTCAATTACAGACCACCATCTCAGTCCTAAATCTACTTTCCTGAAGCCCTTCTGTACCATATCTTTCGTAGGTATTGGCTAAATGCTGTTCCTCAGGCCAAGACCATCCCTACCTCTACTGTTTTCCTAAGTGAAGTACATACACTACTCTAATTTATTTTAAACTACACAACCATCCTCCAGCTAATCTACTTGCCCAACACTTCTCTTACCATCATTCTGACCAGATTTTACCTCTGGTTGCCTGTATGCAGCTGTGATCCTAAGCAAAAGCCATTCCAGGAAGCAAAACCCACTCTGATCAGCTTAATAATCAGATTTGCTTCCCACAACTCATTTCCAAGGAGTCTGTTTTCTAACTCTATGCTGACATCACCGGTTGTTCTTTACCTTAATCAGAATTTTGTTCTTGCCACTGGCTCTTCTGTATCATCTCTGACTCTTTTTGTCACTACCTCAAAATCTAAATAATAAAATGAAATAAATTGCACAGGGAAGTAATATAAAGGACCCTCAAACCATCACCACCAGTACCAAAAGATACCTGGGTTGAAGGGACTGCTATTTTACCTGAGTGTCTTGTGGCCCCAGTATAGCAAGAAATTTCCTGTATACTAGGACATATGTTCACAGTCTGAAAGTGGAGAAACTAATCACCTCAAAAGCAAGCTTGACCCACACTAACTCTATCACTGACCCAACATGACTGCTAGGACACATTCCATTCACAACAACTCCAGCACACCTTTCTGCTCAAGGAAACTGCCAGAAATTTCCTCTGGTTTTCAGCTTGCCTTCCTTTGCAAAACCTGTCTGTGCAAGAGAAGCGGCCCATGGGACTGAGCACACCAGCTGATTCATCACAGCGCAATGCTGAGGCAGGACTAGAAAATAATGCTTTCGAAGTTTCAGTACAAGCCCATGGAAGGAAAGGTTAGCAAGGACACCTGAAATGTGATTAGGCAGGTTTAAATTACAGGGAGAAGTAACTGAAAAGCTCTTAAGGTGCTCCCTATACTGCCAAGTCCTGAAGCACTTGGCAGTGGTGATCAGCCAGCAAACCTGTTCCAGGGAGAGAGAGAGATGCAGATTATTCAGCCCTGGAGTTTTCAGAAGAAACAGGTCATCCTACACCACTCTGGTCAGCCCAGTAGAAAAAAGGCTGCACTGCAGATCTCTAGTCACACAAAGACAGAGAGGTCAACAAACCACATTTCCAGGCGCTGCAGGGTTTCACAGAGATGACAACCAGGACAGTAAAATGAAAGAAAACTGCTTCAAGCCTGTAACCTGTGGAAGGAACCAAGTGATGCAGTCTGGCTGCCTCTCAGTGACTTCCACAGATGCTAGCAGCCTCTCTCCCACCCAAAGCTTGTTTGCTTGCATTAGTTACATAAACTGGGATTACACCGCTCTGCCTTAAAATAAATACAAGACAGAATGGAGATGGAGGAAGAAATAAAGCATTCTGTGTATCTGTCCCTGTTGTAGTAAGGGGTGGGAGTAAGGGGGAAAGTGCTGATGAATTTCACTGGTTAGAAATTGTTGGGGTTTTTTTCTTAGCTTATCATTGGCCAAAAATGCATCACTGGACAGTTTTAAGCCACAACAAACACAAAAGTTAGCAAGGGCTTAGAGAAGCTCCACAGGGTCATAAAAGAGAACTGCACACACAAATGCAAGAAGGGAAGGAAGATTTTCTGTTTCCCAGACCAGAAACTCATGAAAAGCAAAGAAGCTGGGGGCAGGGGAAATGGTGTTAATCACATCCCAAAATATATTGTTCTAAGTTCTTGGGTGATCATTTTCTGTGGGTAGTTGAAATAGCTTTACAAATGTAAGAGAATCTCAGCTTTCTCGGGATTTAAATATTACGTCTTGCTGGGAAAAGAAGAAGAAAACGTTTCCTATCACAGTGAAATGAACAAATTACATGGACGAGCTGTTGCACTGAAGAACTTTCAAATCCCGGGTAACACCAAAAGAGATGGAAACCATTTTTTCTATGTCACGGTCTCAACAAATAAATCATCACCCCAAATTTCCTGGTCATGACAACATCAAAGTCCACATTCAATTCCTAAGCATGAAAGATGGCTGAAACAAACTTTCATATTTGTATCTAAATCCCATTTTTAAAATGTCTGCAGAAAACCCAGTCTGAACTATCAATATAACATCCAATTCCAGATTAAAAAATACCACTACTGAATTCACTGAGTGATCTCCAAAGCATGGTCCAAGGGTTGCAGATTCTTCCCTCGGAGGTGCATGCAGATAAAATACAGTGTGGGGACTCTCTTGAAACAAAAGAAAAGCAGACAGGGTCGTCATGACAACAGCAGGAATTCTCCAGGTAACAAAACTAAGGCGGGGGGGGGGGGGAAGAGAACATCAAGATAAGATATAAACAGAAAACAGTTCATTAATTGCACAGATGCTCCAGCCTGTCTCCCTGTTGGGGGTTTATAATACAGAGATTGTTTCTCGCTGGGATATGGCGAAGGGATTGACAGTTTTTGTTAAAGGACAAAGGTAACGGCCACAAACGTGACACAAAGCAACAGTCAGAAAAATAAATTAATAAATAAACCCATAAAAAGTCTGCTTCTTGATTCTCGAGAAGCCTTGGAGAGGAAGGGACTGGCTTCACTTGGACTCCATTGTTTTCAGTCAGCAGTTTAGAATTTCTTGGATAAACTGGATTTTCTTTGTTTCTTTAGGTGCCGATCATCCTGACCTCCTGGCTATGAAGAAATTTCAAGGCAATTTCTCCAAACTCCTCTTTCAATACTTTGTCTAGAGACACGAAGTTGAAGACAACGGGGGGAAAAAATATTAAAATTGTGGCCAGCACACTGCTAAGAATTAAAGCAAGTCAGTTGTAGGGGCCTGAGGAAATCAATTCATGAAAGTCTCCCCACCAGCCCTAGACCAGTGCGATGATAGCATCAGTCAGAAGTGTATTTTGTGGTCCTCTGCTTGGGATTATTTCTGTGTATTCACAAACACCTGAAAGCCACCCTTCTTAGAGTTTTTTGTCCATGCGTCGTTCCACAGCTTGTAGCAATAGCTCTGAGTACTGCTCCAGCAAAGCTAGCGTCTGCTCATCTCCCAAACTCTTGGGACTAGGTAGATTGGCACCACATCCCTCATTCTGTGGGCTAATGGCATCTTGTGGCTTTGCCAGTGCCTCCTTAACTTTTGGAAGCTCTTCCTCATCCTTCAGAGAGTCCAGTTCTTTCTTCATTGAGGAGAATGTTTCTGTGAGGAGGCCTGCTATTTTATCTTTGTCAGTCGAAGACTCTGTATCATTTAACACCTGAAAATAGAGAGGGAAAATAGAAAAAATAGAATGCAATGGGATTTAGGTAGAACACTAAGTAAGCAGTTTCAGCCCTTTAGGGAGGGAAGCCATGAAGATTTGCAGACCACTCAAGCATCCTTTTCTTCAACATTCAAGATTGCCAATTTAGCCATATAGCAGGGCACGCATCCAATACTGGTAGTCAAATAAAACCCAGAGATGTTACTCCAATAGATATGGGAAGCACATTTTAGGGTAGTGTCCCCCTGATAAGTTCCTCCTTTTATAAGGAGGTGCTATGATTCCCAGCTGCAGCACAGGGCCAGTCTCCTTCCCGTCTACCAGATGCAGTTGCTCACAGGAAGAGAGCAAGGTCAGAGAGCTAATGCAAGCACCCAGGCCAGCGCTGCAGAGAACCACATGGCAAAAGCTCACTGTTGGAAGCTTCATGCTCATCACAGGAGACTTGACAAATAAGCAAAGAAATGAAGACTTGTTATATTGCTCTGCATGTAACTCTGGCCTAGCAGCGAGAGGGACAGGCGAGTGATTTCATGTTCCCTCTCACAGCTGGATTCCCGTGGCAGGTCACATTTGCTAATCCTTCTCCCAGACATCAAAGACAGAGAACAGATGGGGATAATAAAACTTACAGCTTCTATAATATTTCCTATCTCTGAAGCACTGTATAAATATTAACTAATTCCCTAATACCCCTCTGAAAAAAGCATACTGCTATCTTCAGTTTACAGATAGTCTAAACAGACAGAAAAGTGAATGGATTTGCTCAGAGTACCATAGCAAGCCACTGGAAAATCCAGAAGTTGGAAATCAGCAGTTCCTGCCTCCCCCGTTCAAGCACTTAAGGTGCAGTCAAGCGGACAGCCAGGCAGCTTGTGTAACTAAACACCCAGTCAAGAGAACACCTTGAGCCAGCAAGCACATACATCCAGTCCCACTGTGATCGAGCCCGTGTCTGAGGTCACTCACCATGCGGTAGAGATGAATGGCTTTGCGCATGCTGTCCTGGAGCTCGGATACCACGTGCTCACATTGCTCTACACTGATGCACGATTCTGAAGAGGGGAAAAAAGAAAAACACAAACTAAGGCACAGACACACTTCAACATCCATGATCTCACAGTTGGGTAAGAAAATATCTTTTGAAAATATGTATTTGAAAGACAATAATGTACACACACTTCTCATTCAGCTTTTAGGGTCGGTTGCAGACAATCATTAAACAGGCAAGTTCTACATGAGCTTTCCTTCATACTACCTAGAGATGCTGCTTCTTTCAAACATTCCTATTTTTCCATTTCTTAGTGTCTTCAAAGTCAGCAATGTTTTCTCTCCGTTCACACATTTTTGTTACAGTCAAGGATAGTCCCAGATTATCTAAACCATTCTCAACTACAATTAAATTCAAGTTTGAATAAAGGCTTCCAGTGGCAAAAGGGACTGATCTGAGGAGTCTCTAATTTATCCTCCACCTAATCCAAAACCTACATGCATCCCCTCATGTATCCTTCTGCACAGTGTACAACTAAGCACTGAGGATGAAGGATTCTATCAAATTATTACAGTGCTGAGGACTGCAGTGCAGAGGAGCGCTGACAAACTCAGGCGCAAGAGTCACATTTCTGAGCAACCCAGGACAGGCACTGCTGATACACTGTAATCCAAAAATGAAAAATAAAGGCGAGCAACTGAAGGATGCCATCCTCTGCCTGCCCCCCCCAGGTATTACTTCCAAAGCACCAGAGCTGAAGGCCTGCAATGTTTTAATAAAATAAACACTTTCATGAGTTAGACATAAACCATGAACAAAGACACACACACACACACACACACACACACAATCTGCAGTTGTTTCCAATTTGAAAAGGTCTGGACTAAGGCCGCTTGACTTTCTTTAAGTTACCTAAAACCAAAACTTGGTTACATTAGTGCTATTATTTCTGCAATTCTAAGAATGTCATGTTTGAACAGCCTGAAGGGGACCGTAGCTAATTTTATGAATACATCTACATGATAATAAACAAATACAGCTAGAAAAACATCTATTTATACATAAACACATCTTGAAGAACAAAGGGACATGAACAAATCCTTCCATCCGCATTTTTTGTTCCCAAATCACCCAGCCTTGCAGAGTTTGTGCACAGGGGGCTTCAGTAGAGTCCAAGATTCTTGCCTTTTTTTCCTTTCTTTTCTTTTTTATGCCCCTCTCCTCCCTTCATTTTTTTTAATTTTTTTTTTTCTTTTCCCCTAAACTCAGTTGTTTCTTCTCATGATCACTTCTGGATTTCCCCTCTGATCATGTTTTTTATGCTGGTCTCCAGCTCTGTGAGCTGCAAGTCTGGAGAAAAGTCACAAACATAAACATAAATGTTTGAGTAACAGGCATTTTCTGCCTCTCAGGTGTGCAGAGCAGAGCTCTTCAGAAACCAGCAGAGAATATTAAACAGAGCAACTGTATTAAGCACATCTACAGCATTTTAACTGTAGGTGTCAAAACGCTTTAACAAAAACAATTAAGTATCTTTATCTGCAGCTGTTATACAGGCAGGAAAATGGAGGGACAGAAAAATTAAGTGGAAACTCAAAGTCACAGAGCAAGTGAGAAGCAGAACAGGTCTTTGTCAACCCTACAATTCTGATCTAAATTGTCACACTATGATCCACAGAAGCCACTGTAAATTGACACAGCAATAAATATATTGGATATAACCAGTTTTTCCAGCATCTACCACTAAATCGTTGGGAAATTCAGTCTGCAAGAAGCATAAGGCGGACAGCTGTCTAATGAGAGAAAAAAAAAAATAAAATTGGGGATCCACTGTGCTAAATCATCCTAACTCTCTAAAGGATGCTGCTGAATATTCTGTCAGGGTGTGCTATCTATTGGGAGCTACTTAAAAAAAATTAGTATTCACTGCTGAAAAAAAATTGCTCGCTCTCTGCACTATCTCTGCTAATTCTGCAAACAAAGATTCCTAGCAACTGACCAAAACCCTTGTGATACATAGCTTGATTCTCAAGTCGAGAAAACTCAGCCTGGAGAGTAGACAACTGGACAGTTACTCCTCTGATGCAGAATGTGATTCCACAGCTCCAGGCTGCACCTGCTGTTGGAGGAAACCTCATCCCTGTGGGGGTAGGATCTGAAAGTTTCAGATGCACTCGCTGGTCTATACAGCGGCTATCCTACAGTATGAGAACAGCAGGTCCCTCAGACAAAACACCACGCTTCCTGTTTTATGTCAGTGCTTCAGTCTTAGGGTGATTGATCCCACTAGAAATGCAGGAAGAAAAATAGCAGTGCATCAAACAGTGCAATCAGATTATCCCTCTGCAATGCTTCTGTGCAGAAATACTGCACTTAACCATTGCAATGAATGGTGGAGCAGCCTGGAACCACAGATCAGAGGATTACAGAGGTGTCCCTTCTCAAAGAAGAGCAACAGAACAGAAAGGGCTACAAATTGTGCAGTGTATAGCCAGCCCCCTGAAGGTACGAGTACAGGGGTTAACATCCTACTACACAACTCAGCTGAGTATTTCTGGAAGGCATTTTTGCTTTCAGATTGTGACACAAAAGAAAATCTTCTGGAGGTTTTAGTGCTACAGCAGATGCTCTGGGACTAAACTGCCACTGGAGTTTTCCTGACTTGGAGGGCAGTAATCTTTGCTTCAGTTTGAAGTTAACCTGCTAGTTTTCATTTTACTGAAGTACCTTAAAACATGGCCAGTAACAGATCCAAGAGCTGTTTTCAGCTGGTAAAACAGTTTCCATATTGTACCTTTTTTCTCCAAACTAGAGTTAATTCAAAAATTAATCCTTGTTCTTTACACTCAAACCCAAAGGCTAGGCCTGTAAGCACACCACACACCCAGTTTGAAGACATCCTCAAAGCAGGGGTAGCAGCACAGAGAGTTTCTCACTCTCACAGGTGGCTACAGGAAGGAACTCACCTTGGTCAAGCCTTATCTCACATGAGAGAACTGTATGCAAACCCTTCTGGACACTTGCACATTAACAAAGTAAAGCCTGAACTGCCTGGCATAACTGCACTGTCACTGTTATCTGTGCTTGCTAGGCTCAGCTAGCACATGCTGGCCTGCACCTTCATCTGCTGGTGAGACATGCTCCAAAGAGGGGCATGGGGGAGGTAACCTACACACTCATGGGGATACGCAGAATGTCAGCTTTTAGCATTGACCAGAGAGATGTTTGAGCCCCTACAGGTAACTCTACAACTGAAAACATGACACTGCTGAGGTCTACAAACATTCAGCTTTTTAGCTAGTCCTTTTTAGGACCCTCAGACATAAGACCAAGAGGACATGGAAATTAAAGACTGAGAAAAAGATGTCAGGTTGAAGAAGAGTCTCACCATTGAGGGGATGGCTTATGGAACGAGACGGGTGCAGACAGGACGAGACAGGCCAGAAGCTGGACGTAAAGAAATGTGATGGGATCGTGAGACGGTTCACAAAGACAGGAGACAGAAGGGGGAAGATAAAAGATGGGTATCCATGCACACCTGAGACCTGTGCCGAGGCAGTTAAAGCTGTAGGAGACCTCGGCCTGATAGGGTCTAGTGGGCAAAGTCCAGGTTGGTTGTCTAGCACACAGGCGATGCCGGTGATCCTCTCCCTGCACCTGGGCAGTGTCCCTTCAGGAGACCTTAGGTGCCGGCCCTCTGACAACTCCCTCAGTTTTGGATTAGTGACCCCTGGCTCATCCTGGCAACCTGTCCTTGAGACTGGACTCTCCACTAGGCTCTCCTTAGCAAGTCCTGCTGGGATCTCTCTACCAGGAACCAGAGACCCAGCAGTTTGATTCTCCCTCTTGGAGGCTCGGACCTCTGGAAAAGAGGGTTTCTTTTTACAGGCCCCAGCAGGCGACTGTGGAGACTGTGGCTCAAGCAGTGTTTTTGGTTTGGTAGTGGGTGAGAAGGAGGCCAGTGTGGGTCTATCAGGCAATGGCTTGGGAATGTCAAGGATCAGATGTGCTCGGTTTGATGATGCCAACTTGCTGTGGAAGGACTTGGGAGATGAGCAGTTTACAACTGGCTGAAGGGCTGGCTTCACCGGAACATTTTCTTTCACTGGTAGCTTAATCTTCTCAGCATCTGCTGTGGAACTAAACTGCGTCTTCTCTGCCACTGGAGGGCTAGTCCTCCCATCAGTCAATATTTCGGTGGAGTAACCAAGGTACAGATTTTCCCCTACAGATATGCTCCTTGACATCTTAGCCCGGAAGCTGGTTGTAGGGTTCATGTAGGACTTTGGTTTTGCAGCCCTCACATCTTTGGCCAGCAGAGCACCAGATCCATCCATCTTCAACATACTTGCTGATAACACCCTGCAATTGTTAGGTCTGGGGTCCTTCTCAACCACCAAAAGAGTCTGGGGACGCTGCTTGGCAGAGGATATCACTCCAGGACCCTTATCTGTGAAGATTAAACAGACAAACATACCAAAAATAGACACGAGCCTGCAGTGAATTTCAAAATCGGAAAGTAACAGAGCTGTTCCAGCCTACTGCCTCACCTCAGCCCCTGGGAGAGGTGCACAGAACCACTGCTTCAGGTCAGTATCACCAAGCCTCAACAGCTTGTTTTTTTGCCCATCCCTCATCCTGCTCACACACTGCTGCTTACCTGATGAGAGTGATTTGTTTTTAAAGTGTATGGCCAAAAGACCTCAGACCACTGTGACCCTTAACTGAGAGGCCAGAGGAAGAAGGCAAAAACTTTATATATAATGTTGCAGTGGTAAGGTTTACTTTAAACCCAAACTTGAGTGCTTATTGATGGTTCATGACTTGATTGTTTCAAAACTGGAGCTCTTTCACGTGGAGGGCACGTATACAGTAAGCTACTTGTTACTGTCTCCTCCTTCCCTCTTCCTCTCCTCCCCACCCTGGGGAGCATCAGTCTTGATCTAGAGCAACCACCCACAACAAGAAAGAATTTCTTTGAAACCAATTCATTTCACCCTTGGCATTGCTTCTCCCACAGCTGCCAGAAAAATACCACCGACTGATAATTAGGAGACCAGCATCTGCATGATAAATTAAAAATATTTTCTCTTGACAGGCTAAGAATTAGAAGACATGCAAAGCCCATAGCTCAAAATGCAGAAAGACATAAGCTTAATTTAAATCTCTACTCAACATCAAATCTCCCCATTTCACTCTCAGGTTTATACCATCATTCCAACCTGTGTCCTTACCTTCATGAACAAGGTCGTGAACTGACTGTGCCTTTCTCATGACTGCATTCATAGGGCCTTCTGGAAAGGGTGCAATAACCCGTTCAGGAGCCATAGCAACTCTGCTGCCCTCCAAAGCTGATCTGCGTCGTTTCTGGATATAAACAACCCGATTTGAATTCACACTCTCCAGGAGCTGGCTGCTCTCCAATGCACCACCAGGATAGCTGCTGCCATTTTTCAACAGGTCTGGTGTAAACTGATTGGTTTGGTTTGGTGGTTCAATGGGCTTGGAATCCAGTGTCAAATTTGATGAAGAGAGTGACAGTCGTCTAGAGAACATGATAAAGAAATCAAAGTTAAATAAGTATGTTGCCCTGCGCAAACAGACACACACATTAAGCCAGTTTCTCTGGCTTAAAAAATAAAGATCCCTCCCTATCTGGATTTTTAAGTCAGAACTGTCCTAGACTGTTACCACTTCATTCTATTCATCCCTGGAAGCACTGGTCTTTAGGCATTTGACCTTAGGCTTTGCAATCACAGATAGCATTGGGTCACTGTTTCCAGGGAGGACACTCTAAAAGGTGAAGGCAAAAGAGAAGGAAAAATTCCAGGCAGAGGGAAGACTGGGCAAAGTTAGGTCAGGTCTTTTCTCTCAGCTCACCTTATGAAATCTTTTCAGTTCTAAGATGGCCTAAGAGAAGCTAATTATACTCTCCTAACATAATGAAAGCATAATTACTAGGAAAGCTGGTCAGTATCTTCAAAAGGAAAGCCTAATTTCCTCTTCCTCTCCACTTCAGACAAGCACAGGGGGCTTACTTTGAAAGGGAGGCAACTTTCAATCTGGCATGTTTGAACAGCTGAACAGATTAAAAGCCCGGAGGTTTCCATAACCTAAAACTACCTCTCGTTACATCCCTAGAGCATCAGTGACTTCCTTCACTCACAACTGCAACTCTCCAGAAGCTTACACAAAAAGCTAACCACTGGCTTTCTTCCCAAACATACAGTCCCAACGTGAGACAGACTGAGGCACTCCTGACAGCAGCAACAGCAGCTGAATACAGTGATGACAAAAAAAAAATGTCCCTAACATGGTGAATCTAAAGGCAGCTGGTGAACCATAGAAGATGTACCCAAATCTGCTCAGTCCTATATAACTAAATTAATTTGAGCTGAGATTTCAGATTGTCATTTTAGAGAAACACAGGAGTATTTGTTTGTTTTAAACATTTATGAATGCAAATCAACAAAAGTATTTACCCCATTTTTTTATTTTTTATTTTTGTTTTTTGTTTGTTTTTCCCTGTTGTTTCTTTGTTTTGTTGGGATTTTTTTTTTTTTTTTAAAACAATAAGGGAAATAGCTTGGAGAGGCCTTTTGGGCTGCTTTAGGATTGAGGGGTTTTTTTGAAGATTAATATCCCCGTGGGGCTTTGTATGAGAGTCCAGAGCACCCTGTGAAGGCATGGGACTGAGAAACAAAGCTGAGTAAGAAAGGACTGTAAATCAAAGGAAAAGTTGACAAGCCTACTTTCATTGTCCAAGCTGAATGAAATGCAAAAGAATAAACAGAGCACCAACAGTGAAGAGTATATTAGGTAACTGGCAACTCCTCCAAACTAATCAATCAAGGCATTAATCATGAAGCAATTAAGCATGTTCGGGGTGGGGGAGAGCAGAAAAAACACAAAACAACAGTGTTGCTTTAGGAAGAAATAGAACAGGCTAAAGTGACACAGAATGTCCTGTCCGAAATCACAACGCAATCACCTGCAAACAGGCTGGCGGGTACTATGCTAACACTGTTATGCCAGGCACACAAAGACCAGAAGTTTGCTCAAGTATTTTGACCCCAGGCCCAGCATGAGACCTAGTCACACTATTAAAAACCAGACAGACAAAAACACTCAAAACAAGCAAAGCCATACCTGAGAGCCGGAGACTGGGAAAGAAAGCGAGAGGAAATGCTGAGGTTTTCAGTTCTTTCCAGATTCCTACATGAGCCACCTAAAATTTTTGTTTAAAGTGGAGAGAAAAAGGGAGCAGTTTAGTTACAGAACAAACATTCTGACATGTGCATTTGCTTATCACAGAGACTATCAAATGTTCCCCCATATCCAAGGGGATTTTTTTTGAGCTAAAACCCCAGAGAATTAAATCATTTCATTGCCTTTGCCTTTTCTGTTCTACTTGGATTACTCTGCCTTAAACTGCTACTCTCCCTATGGGTATACCGCCTCCTTTTTTGCTTCCCTTTGTGTCCTATCCTGCCTATAGGACTGTGAGGCAGTGGCACCAAGAAGAAAACAAACCAATCAAAAGAAAAAAAAAAAAAAAAAAAAAAAGCAAAAAGAGAAGAAAAAGAAAACAGACAACTCACATAGATATTGCTGCCTGCAACCATTATCAATTCTAAAAAGACATGCTTTGTTCTGGAGTTAGTCGATAAAGACTAACCAGCTCCTTTGCCACTCTGATGTCTCCTTATTCTCTCCCTCCACCCAGCATTACAGCCTTTTCTTTTGTGACATTTGTTATGCTTTAATATACCACTAGAGGCCACTACATGTCACCTATGGGGGGGGGGGCGGCGAAGCATGAACACGCAGTTAATACCTTCATATACAACAGGAAAAACTAGTCCGGGAACAAGAGAACAGTTTTTCATGATTGCAGGGACAATACTTAACCCAAACAGACACAGATCCAAATCTCATCCATACAAACACACAGACCGACAGAGTTAACTGATGCTGCTCTTCTGGAAGACTCTCTACATTGGTTCCCCATTTTTGGTCCTTTATACACCTACCCTCACAAAAGTCTAGCAGAACTTTTAGCTTGGTTTGACTTATACAGGGCATAAATATGGAGTGACCTCACAAAGATCCCCCACGGAGCAGAGAGCTGTACCTTTTCCATCAGTGCTGCCCAGGCTTCCAAAATGCTGCTTGAGGAACTTTTCCTGATCAGGTGTCTGGGGGATTTCTCCCTCTGGCATGCTAGTACCCACATCCTCCTCTCCTTCCTCTCCCTCCAGGTCTGAGATGCCGTCCACGCTTAGGGGCTCAGTGCTTTCAGAATCTGTGGAAAAGGAAAAAACCCAATGTTGCAATAGCATAATCATTGTAACATTAGCCAGATCCAAAAAAAACATATATTCAGAAAAGATGGTAATTGAACCTAGAATATTAAAAGTCACTCGGCATTAAGTATAATTCTCTAATCTACCATATCCCCAAACAGCATAGCCTAAAGGATAATCAACACTAAACCTGTGTCCTTATTACCTGACAAGGTAAAAGAAAGCCAAAGGCACACAAGGCAAGTGCACTTTGATCAACTCTGGCTTCTACAGTGGCTTCACTGAAGTGCCTGCTCCAATGTGCCTGAATCTTCACAGCATTACTAGCAAGACTATTAGGAGTGTGACCTCAGTTCAGCTCACGAAGAGGATCAAGTATTAGAGATCAGGATAGAAACTGATAAACAGGGCACAGAACCACCCCAGCAAGCTGCAGCAGTGTTCCACAACACATATAAATACATTCATAATGTCTTTGCATCTTACCTTCATTCGGATGGTCTGGGCTGGACAGGCGACTGCTGCTGTAATCTACAGAGCAGGCACTGTCAGGACTGTGTTTGTCTGGGCATCCATTACTGTGATAACCTCTACTTAGCTTCCCATGGGGCAATGCTTTTACCTGGAACTCACTACAAGAGAGACAGGAAAGATACAGCACTGGAAGAAATAGTTGTTTTACATGTAAAGAAGCACTTTCTATCTTTAATAAGACCTTACCTGTGTTAGCAACACCTTTGATTACAAAAGTAAGGCTTTAAAGAGAAAAAGAAGTTGATTTCTCTCATCATTACACAGTATATATTTTGCATTTCATTAAGCTTGGACACTGAAGTCTCAAGGGGACTGTCTGACTTTCTGGGTGTTGTCAGATTCCCATGATTACCAGGCACCAGCAGCACAGCACTGCCCTGGCTTGATTTCCAGCACAGGGGAGGAACAAGCATAGAAATCTACGTAATGAAAAAGGGACAATCACCAGGTCTATACCTGCACAAGAGAAACTCCAGTTTGCCACAGATCTGAGCCCTAATATACTATTTTTTCCATGTTTATGACCTGCTTCTTTGGGCAAGTTCTGTGTTGCAAAACAGAGAAGATTCTGGGTTTAAGCAAGACTAATTAACTGAAGAACATCATACAAAAATACAATATTGTAGGACAGGGTTCCTGATTTCTTTCATTTTACCAATCTTATTTTGTCAAATGACACCAGCAATGTTCTTTTGCCTGATGCCTGAGGGTTCAGTTTTCACTTTATGAAATACTTGGATTTCAGATGTACTCCAATGCGAGGCAGGATACAGAAGTCACTCAACAGAACTGAATGGCAACGACCCCTGGCCACTTGCAAACTATATACTTTGCAATGTGTCCAGTCTGTATCCAACATCACCATAAGGCCTCCCTTTCTTACGTGACAGAGCAACACATGGGTCTGCTCTGTCCAAATATTATCGTAATAAAATTTAAAATGTAAATAAAGAGGCACTGGGAGAAACCTAGCAGCTTCAACTGCAGAATCCTGGCATGCACTCTTGCATAAATGCCCATCTAAAGCTATCAGCCTGCTCCTTTTCCCTGAGCAGGAGGAGACGGGGGAAATTATTTCATCAGCTATTAACATCAGGTTAAGAGTGGAAGGGAAGAATAAAATTCAGGGAAGGAAAAAAAAATGGGAGCACAGAATGAAACAGAAAATTAAGTGGGGTAAAACTATAACAGAAGAAACAGCAAAGGAATAAAAAAGGCCTCCACTGTCTCCAGTGTCCTTTTCAATTCCATCTGTCTCATGCAAGCCATTCTATTTCCCACAAAACAGTCACGACACACTACATTTGCTAAATTCTTCCCCAATTAGGTTTGAAATTGACGTAAATAATAGTGTACTGTCATTTCTCCTGGACAGACACTTCACTGCCACATACACATCACTGTTGGGTGGTTTTCTAGCCTCCAAGTTTTCCTTTGCTTATTTCAACCCGGATAAGGGAGAAAGCAGAAAGACTTTTGAAAGCTCCGAAGATGTTTATGGTGCCGTCTTAGTTGCAGAGTCCTTTAGCATCAGGCTGGCATAAAACTCTCAACTAAACATGCCTGGCATAAATCACGCAGTAAGTCAACTCCTCCAAGTTACCACACAAGCTGCAAGCAAACTAAAACAGAAACGTCTAAGCCATGCAGAGCAGAGAGTTTATTTTTAACCTGCTAGGGTCTGTGGGATGGATTTCGTCTTGCTCAGGGTAGATGACACACTCCTCACTCTCAGAAGGTTCCAGTTCCTGTGAGAAAATCCCCTCTTCACAAGGTACAAGCTGAATCACTTGGGGTCGCTCACAAGACCGGTTATCTTGCGGAGGTACTGAGCTGCCAACCTGGTTTAAGAAAAGAGAAAACTAGATATTACCAGTGTTTTTCCTTAAGTCAGAAAGTGCTGTGCAGAGCTAGAAAGTATGCATTACAGCAGAGAATATGATCAGAAAGCTGAGATCAGAAAACACACCACTCCTATGTCTTTCCTGTTCCTTATTTATTAAACTTGACAGTTTCCTGTTTTGTTTCCTGTTTGCAACCCCTAAAATTCTCTGGTAAAGCACTGGACTACGTATCCCTCTTTGACTACATGTCAGGAGTGCGAGCCATGTGGCTGCAGGTTCTTCCATTACCTTTTATAGACTGACTGGATATAGTTCAGAGAAGTATGTGGGGCACAGCTGAAAAATACTGATTTACTGCATGCAGTGAGCCCAATCTTCTCCTCAATCACGAAGGAAAAAACACTAATGATGTTAGGCACCAGAAAAAGAGGCATAAGCATTCTGCAGTATGAGCACACATTGCTTGCTGTGATCCATTGATACAAAGATTAAAAAAAATTTACAAATTTTGCACAGTGCACAACTAAGGGCATCATATGATCCACATTTCAGTGGCTACTAGAGTCAAGAAACTACACCCCAATGGAGTGAGCTGACAGGTAATCAGGTACACATCTGTAATTCCGCACTCAGTTTCTCAGCTTGTTTTTGCCATAAATAATCAAAGAGCTAACAGAAAACATGAGGCCTTCTCTGTCACTGGAAAGAAACAGTGATCTCATATGGGCTCTGCTATAAGATGGTGGAGTCTCACGCTGCAGGAGTACTAACTACAGAAGAGTTATCTAAGCAAGTTTCTCAGGAGACATTTAGAGCCACCTCTAAAGATACAAAGAATGGTATCAGGTAGTAATAAATGTAGGTAATAAAAATCAGAGGCAGCACAGATGCACTCAGAGTAGATTCACCTCCTCAGAGTAGTACTGCCCTTACTTTGCTGATACGCTCAGGAAGATCTGCCTGCTCTTCTCTGTCGTCCCCATTGCTGTTCTGAGACAGCGAGTCTCGACTCGGAGAACGGGAAACAGAGAAAGACTCCAACTGACGCAAGTCAAGCATGGATTTCACAGTCATCTCGATGTTGCTGGTTGGCTGGGACCAGCGTCCACGTTGCCGGGGCATCTTGCTCATTGGTGCTTCCGAGCGCTGGATGGCTGCTATCTCTTTGGCCTGAAGGAAATTGAAGGAAAGTCTTAGATACTGAGCTCTGCTGATGGAAAGACAGGAGAGAAGTCACGAGACTCACAGAAAAATACTATTAAGTCCATCTCCATAAAAGCCCCAAAGCTGCCTGTGAGACAGCTTAAAATTCCTCCCTTAATCATAAAGCATCAAGCAAAGATGATACTTCTGTTGCTGCTGCTTGCATAACTGAATATTTAAATGCCCATCTTAGATCCAAGCAGATGATCAGCTTCAGTACCACATGAGATTCAGGCCACAAATGAAGGTGCAAAAGCATAACATCTGATGAAATGATACTGATGGAAAAATCTCAACTTTAAATCTCTTAAACTAGGCTCTATTTTGCCATCCCCCAAGTCATTCTTCACAGAGAGGCTTCTCAATGGTTTCTCACCACAGCTGCACCTTTCACACCAGTGCAAATGAATTTTTAATCTCCATGGGAATTTCTTTTCCGTTTTCCCTATGAAGAGAAGTAAACCTGAAGGTTTAGCAACTCACCCTTCTCATTTCCCAGTGGGAAAGGCTTCTTGAGAGGGTAAGGTCTGGATCTAGAAAGGGAAAAAGATATACACTTAGTTGACATTCTTGGCCAGCAGTCCAGCTTTTTTAAAGACGTCATACCTCATCTTTCTTCAAATGCAGCATTCCTACACATTTTGAACCAGCAGACTACTGCCAACATGTGCTTTCCCAAAGACTACCAAATCACTGTAGCAAAATTTTAATGAGGATGTACTGTTTTATACAGGATTTTCACTGACTCAGCAGAGTCCTTTCACCCACCAAAGGCTTGGGAAAAAACCTGCTCCAATACACTATAGCATCTGTGGTAAAAATACCTCAATTTATTAATGCTAATGTCTACTGTAAGTTTTATCAGACAACTCTAGAATCCTGCATGAGATCTCTTCTGACATCTGTGGGCATCTAATATCTTGTAGACCTAAGCCCAGGACACTAATTCAAAATTTGATTGGCTAGTTGGAACTGGCAAGAAACTTGGCAATTTAACAACCAAATTCCTAACCAAAGAACTTCAAAATGTATCCCCCTTCAGGTGCAGGAATGAACTGCACATTACCCATTGGTGTTGATCCATCTACTTCTGTCCTGGTGTTTCTCTTTCTGCCCATATCATGTTATCCCCTAAGCCAGTGTCCCTCATCTTCTCCCCGCTTCACATATGTGACATTTTTCTCCATCTCTGCCCCATACCCCTCTCCCATTTATACCTGAGTCTCCTTCAGTGTTGCAGCTGGACTCTATATGGAAAGATTGCAGCCCACGTAACTCATCTTCATCATTCCCCTCATCTTCACCATCCTTGTCACTGTCTGATGAGAGTGCAGGCACAGAGGACAAGGCAGAGATGGATTCATGTCTGGGAGGCAGGAATTGGAAGAAGTATTATGGTCTATCTCAAGAATTGCCCACCATTTCAATCCTTATATCAGGCAGTTCTCCACCTTCTCTCCCAAACAGCCCTCATTCTAGCAAAACCCATCTCTGAGAAACAGGGCAAGTTAAACCCCACAGAAAGTTGCATAGAACCTGCCACAGCAAATGTCTTGTACATGTGGAAGGGTGGCAGAAATCAGAACAGAAGTACAAGAGGCTGAGAAAGTGGAATGAAACTTG
Organism: Ceryle rudis; assembly: GCA_033439905.1. NCBI lineage: Eukaryota > Metazoa > Chordata > Aves > Coraciiformes > Cerylidae > Ceryle > Ceryle rudis. The sequence continues at coordinate 26,928 of JAAGNO010020773.1, read as the reverse complement.
GCCTTCCATTTCAGACTCTGACAATTGATAAGGTCAAGCTGGTAGAGCATATATGAAAGGCAAATATTTTTTCCACCCTTAAGCATTTCCCCTCTGGAACTGTTTTACACATCAAAAATGTCATAGAGATACTCCCTGTTTGACAGCAATCAGGTATGTGGCAAATTATCACATAAGAGACAGGTTCCTATCAAGAACTGCATGCAGAACCTGAAGGCACAGCCCACATACCCTAAGAGCACCATGAGGCCTTTTTTGGCATTCATGCACAAGGAATAATGTAAAACCTGTTTTGGACAGATCTTTAAGCAATGTAGATCAGACTGGTTCCTGAACAGACCTCAGAGGCACTCCCAGCACAGGATTTCCCGATACCAATCAAGGACACTTACCAACACCAAACTCTATCTTCCCTCTTTCTTCTTCTCTTCCCCTTCCTCACATCACCCCTTCAGTCAACACAACCAAAAGAACTAACCCACTTTGGACAATAACTGACAAATGAAGAATCCCTAACAAGTAAGTTTGAGTAGTGTCCACTCTGTGGCCTTGAGCTAGACAGAATACCAAACTCATCATTACTGACATTTATAGGACATCACTGGTGGGTGTTGAGTGCCCAAGATTATTCATGACATAAAAATAGCTCATCCACCAAATACAGAGCAGCCTGGCAAGGGACCAGCTTCTCCTGAAGCTGACAGACAGCAGGCAGTATACATGGTAAGAAGGAGTAAAGGTTTTTTAATCTTTTTCTCTTTCCATATACTGGTAGAACATTATTTTCCATTTTATCACAAGTGGCTGAGCAAAAACTACTCAGGCCTTTCAGATGAGCTTTGAGGTGCTCTGGCAACAAAAAGTGAAACGATAGTCTGCAGAATCCTCCAGTGAGACAGTTTCACATTGTCTGTCCTCATCTACTTTTGACATTTGAGTTTGTCAGCCTCTTCATCTTTTCTACTGTCTACTTGTGTGTCCATCTTGTCACTCTCGTGTTCTTGTGTCTAAGCAGGGGAATAACAACAAAGTTCAAGCACCACGGAGTTTAAGCCCTGTTTTGTCCTATGAGGTATTTTACACTTATATATGGTAGGCAATATTAACTTTGTATCAGTAACTTTGATAGCATCCTTCTGCCTTTATTCATCGTGGTTGGTTGAGGAGTTTATTGAGGAAGAATTGTTGGACTATTTGACATTTTAACATCTAACTGGTTAATAACTCACTATGATGAGGTGATATGACAAGGAAAGGTTATACATTTGCTGAACTCCTGCATGTACTGTCATTGGTGTAAATGGAGAAGCGAGGATTTCTATCAGTGTTTCATGTTACAACTAGAAAGATGGCCCCTGTCCACCAGATGGTTAAGTAAAAAAATTATAGGAAAGGGGCTAAAAGTATGTTCCAAAATCCTCAAAGGAGCAGAGTATGAGAATGCAAAACATATTTTGGAAGTTGGATGGGCATTTTTTCATAACTCAGAGGAAGTACCAAACAAATTATGAAGTCACGTGTTTGATAGAAATGTAAGGTTATCTTGCGTTACCCCAGCAAAAATTCATGTCCCCCTTCCATATCCTCATTTTTACAACTCAAATATGCTTTTCAAACTCAGTCCTGTGACTTGAAGGGTGGTAACTAAATGTGGTTTTCAAAAGGATTTTAGGCCCACTGACTTGAAACTGAGATACTCCTGAAAATGAAACCTAGGTTCACAAGGTCTTGAGTGTTTTAACTGTTGTGCTTGCCCAAGTCAATCCCTCAATTTGGACTTCACTACTTTCTCTTTTCTCTCCCTGCCTTCCTCTATGTATTTTGGATTTTCTCCTAAGCCCCTCTGTTGTCTGATGTCCCCTCAACACTCTTCCTCAGCTCTTGGTCATACTTAGATGGAAGTCACAGTAATGTAGGGTGAGATTTCAATCATAGGAGCTGCTTCCAAATAAGCACCATGCAAGAGCATTTTGAAAGCAAGAGAGTAAGACTTTGGGGTTTGCAAAATTCCTGCTGAGAACGGGTTCAGCCAAACCCCAACAATGCATCATTATATCGGAATGAAGGTTTCAGAGTAGCTATTCCAGAATGGCATGTACAGACATGTCCACTTCTCATGATACATGTAACTCGGAGCAAGGACTGCAATTGTCCTTGCTCTCGTCGTCTTCTTTTGCTGAGGAACTATCCCATTCTAGTCCAGGCCTCGACCTTGTTCTGTATGGATGGGGAGAGCTCATTGCACTTCAACTCCTAGTTTCTGAAGGGTCTGCTAGGATGAGGTCAATGGGCAGTGAAGGACCTTCAGTTAGAAAGTCTTCAGGACACATGTATAGACTTAAAAGTGCCACATGTCTTTATGAAGTTCTAGTATAAAGACATCCAATCTTAGGTACTCTGTATTCTTTTGCACGTCCTGAATTCAACCCTTCTTTCTTTTGTTAGAACAGAACAGACAGGAATGGTAACTATCCATTTAAAGAGGTATGCTGTCAGCATTCCCACTCTCATCTTGTGCTACTTAAATCCTCAGCTTTAGGGGCATATTTATGAAACTGTAACATCCTACACAGTAGGGATCACTATCAGATTGCTGCCCCCCTCCCCCTCCCAAATGCTTCAGGGTTTTAAAAAGAAAGTTTACCCTGTTTTTCCCCACGAAAGATCACAGTGCTGCTGACTTCAGAGTTTCCCTGGTGTTATAATTGCATCAGTTCAGCACAGACTCAGGCACCGCTTCTGACCTGGCATCAAAAGCCTGCCCCATTCTGAGCCCTGGAAACTGCACAGCTTTCCTGGACTGGACCAAAGCCTCACTGAGAATTTGATAATGAGCTCTTCTTTCCAAATATATCTGACAGCACACAGTACTTTGTCAGTGTACATGCATAAGTTTTAGACAATTTAATTTGGATGACGTTGCTATCTCCTGCTATTTGTTCTAGAGCTTCAATAAAAGTCATGGAAGAAGTGACTTTTAAAATTAAAAAAAATATAAATACTCAGCTAAAACATGACTATAAGCCCCGCAAACATTCCACGGTAAAATAAATTTAAAACTTCCCTTCCATAAATTTGAGAGAAGCTTTTCTAAACCATAAATGCATACTTGGATCAAAATCAAAACCTTATTAAAAGGTCTTTACATGGTTCCTTCTCTGAAAATATAAATGCCTCAAAACTGAAATATGCCATCAATATAAGCTACGTACAAGTTCTATTACTGCAAACAATCAAAGCTCCTCATGTTCAGCAGATGAGAGAAAAGCACTATATCTGCAATTATCACAACCAGCAGCAGAACTGAAAAGCTCTCTGGGGCACTATGGAGAACTGTGGGTCATACAGGTCAGATTAGTTCCAAAATAATCTAATATCTCATAAAGGCAAGTCAGAAAAGCCCTTCAGAGGAGAAATTTTAGTCTCTTTAGAAGTTTTTGGATAGACTGAAAAGGCTGGGACTCATATGTTTTAAGAGAAGGTTGGATGTAGAGAGGCTATAATAAAGGTTTACAAAACCCTGGGGACTACAGATAGCTGGATGCAGAGAGACAGTTCACTAAAGCTCACAATATTCAGAAGGAGGAAGCTTTCAACAAAACTAGCAGAAGTGTGGTTTAGTAGAGACCAAAAAAAAGTCCCTTTTTTCCACAGAGAGCAGTGAACTCCAGGAACGTGTCACCAAAGCAGGTTGCAGAGGCAAACAGTATTACAAAGTTCAAAAAGGATTTATACAAATTCAGGGGACACTGGGTCCGTGACCAAATATTAAAGAGAAAAGGTAGAGATGTACCTCCCAACATCCCTGACATAACAATTGAGTATGAAGCAAACAGACTATAAAGGTTCACCTAGCAAGGCTCACACATTGTCTCACTAAACAGCATCTTCCACTGCCATTGTCACAGGCAGAATACTGGGCTTCATGGAACACTGGTTTGACCCACAAAGGCATTTGCTGTGTGTTTATGCTCCAGATGTTACTCACCTGGGCCAATTCCTACCCTTCCAGTGGCAGCTGGATGGAAATACCACTGTCTGGAATTGGAAATCTTTAGCTCCCCACTGCCTCCTCAGCTCAGTTTTGTTTCCCAGTATTATTTTGATTATCCATCCCATCATACACACATACTATGGAATCAGCAGAATGCATTAATTCCCCCAGCAAATTCCAGCAATACCGTTCTAGAGAAAAATCTAGTAGGATAAATGACATATTACCAGGCAGGGACCTTTCTTATACCACTGTGAGTCCTTCTGAGACAACAGTTTTACACCAGGAGCTGCAATCCAACTCTCCATTGCAACTTACACAGACAGACTTTGGAAACACAACCAGAACAGGTACAGGGCATCTAGAAAAACAATCTTACTCAAGTTCATTAATTTTTCTTCTCCCACCTCAGTAATGCTGGTCCAATAGGCTCTTCCTCCATATTCAGTCCCAATCCAAAATGCTCTGGAGTTATGTCTCTGCTGATCTCCAGCGACCACAGCGGTCGATCAAAATTGAAAACAAGCTCTCAGAGCTGACCAAACAAGTAGATTCGAGGCTTGCAAAGAGGTTAACAAACAAGTTTAATAGTACTGAGCTTGGTGTGGCACTAACACCACCCTCCAGCAAGCCTCTGTGACGGAAACAAGTATCACCTAATGCGGAAGAGGACTGGGATTATCTGTCACAGGCTGAGCCTCAGTAGGGTAAGGCTGCAGCTGCTGGAATAATGGAGTGTCTGCTATAAAAAGCACATTGCTTGACAGCTCCAGAATTTTGGCTAGAAAAAAAAAGCTTCCTGACTTCTCCCAGCATCATTACAGAAAGCACTTATTAGACAAGACTCGTTTCAAGAATGAGCAGATCAAGACTTTCCCAAATGAACTATGTAGACAGACTTGTTTCAACATTACTTGCTCCCAAAGGGAGTGGGAAGGTCCTTGTGATACTCAATGCAACAACCAGTGTGGCAAGTCCTCCAAGCTTTGGCACTTTTATATCCAGAAGTCGATTTGTAGTTATTTGGAGGAGGAAAATTGTGGGCCATAACATCAAAAATCTGTGTTTATCCTTTATTCCCCAACTTTGATCCCATATTAGCTCGGTCGGGACTCTCTCTTGCACTGCTAACTGTCAAATTCGTCTCAGCTACTTACTAACTACAGAGAAACCAAATATATTACCCTAATAATCCATAATCCCCTGTCACTCCTGTTTAAAAACAGGGTCTGTGTTTAAGCACCACTTTTTAAAGGAAGGTCACGAGATAAATTTAGATCTATTCAGTTTGCAGGCTCTGGTAGTCTGTTTTTAGTTATGCTGTTTACTGTGGAAAAAAATAATAATATGATTTAGCTGCCAAGAAGTTTTCCCATGGAAATGATCTTTATATTTATTATTTATATTATAATTATTTTTAGGTGACCTTTCTCAAAGGCTCCAGAAAATAGCTAACAAAGAAACAGTACAACCGTAAGGACTCTTTCAGAATTATGACCAACATAAACTCATACAGCTCACAGGCTATACTTCAGTACCGACGCTGCAGAAAACAGCCTTTAAATTGCACTCAGCCTAGGTCCAGAGAACTTTATTCATGAAGGAGCAAGGCTTCCCTGGTGGGATGCTGTGTACCAGCCTCAGAACTGCTAGGTAAACTTCTTATTAAAGTTTCTGACCACATCATTAAACTAGATTAAGACACAAGGAGCATTGCATATACATTGCTATCAGTGAAGCAACACTAAGTCTGTCTGGAAGATCCCAGTCAGGCTTCTACACCCAAGGAAGGGAGGCACAAAAACTGCAGTGAATCCAACAGAAGAGTAAGTGAACTTTTGGAGGACATGATCAGTGACAACAGCACAAATCTTACAGTTGAATGCCAGTGCCACATTTCTCACATTAAACCCTACAAAGCCAGCCACCTCTTCTCAGTTTACTCTGCTCACCTCATGAGTCCAGCTGTCTTGTGTGGAGAAGACTTTTCTGCCTGCTTCCCTCTCTGCTTCATGTCAGACAGTCGCTGCCGCATGTTGATGGTCATCTCTGAGCTTAGGCGCCAGATGAAGATACAGCTGAAAGAATAAAAGGTGAGGCAGGGGTCAAGCCTCAGTTCAGTTTATTGATATTATCAATTCCCACTGCAGAGGCAAACAAGAGCCCTTCTCTCTGTGGTGGAGAGAGACACACACAGAAACACTTTCACAGAAACTCGATCCCATCAGAAGCCTCGTAACAAAAGGGTCAAACCTGCCTGGCAATGACTCCCTGTGGGTTAGAGCAACTGCAGAGATATTTGCACAGATTCATCTCTGATCCCTTATGTTTATTTGACTATCTGACCAGCTGCTGAAGGAAACATGGTCGGCAGGAAAAGTGGAATCTGAAGACGTCCTGTGCATCCTGTAACAGTGGCTAAGCCACAGCTTCTGATTACAACTACCCCCACGGGCAAGGCCTTCCTAATGCCACCATTCCATGGAGTCTCTTGTGTGTAGTAATGGTTACACTTATGTTGCAATACTTTTTGCAGTCAGGGTGATCTAATATTTTACTTGGACTCCCTTCAGGAAACTTCTAAGGATTTTGATTGACTCTGGTCAATGGATTCAAAAGCATTTGAGAGAGGGAAACAAACAGTGTGATCTCATTGGTCTCATTTTCTTCAGAAATCTGGCTAAAAAAAAAATAAAGAAGAAAAAATTTCTCACCACATTAGAGAATACTGTATCTCATCTTCAGCTACTAGAAAATAAAACAACCAGCATTTTCTCTGAAATTTAACCTCAGTGCTAAGTAATTCTTTTCATCTCACCCATCTTTCCTGACTAGCTGGGTGTACTTGCACTGATGTAGAAACAGAGGTGGTGCTTTTGCTATCACTTACAAAATGCTGCATCTTACTTTGGAATGCAAAGAGGATTTAATCCAGTTCTTCAGGACCCATCAGTGCCACCATACTCATGGGTACTCCAACGCACAATGGAATTTTCAATGAGAGATTTTCCTCTCTTCCTTACTAGTCTGTAAAAATTAATTTTCTCAGACATTTTGAACAATAAAAATGAAATTTTGTCTCCCCGACCTGAGACAACTGCCGAAAGCACTGGGATCCTGAATCCCTGAATCTTCTCCATTTTTTTTCCTCTCATGAAGAGGCATATTAAAAGGTTTTTATTTTCATACTACACAAAAAGAAAACAGAAATCCCACTTTGCAGTCTGTGTAGTTTTTAATGAAAAACTAAAAATTCCCTTCTTGCCCCCAGTGCCACTCCCTTTGTGACAAAGCTCAGGAGCGTCACTCCCAGCTACTGAAGTCACACACAGACACCTCCCCTCAACAGTGAACACGCCGTCATCCTCCCCCTGCTCCAGCTTTTCAGACAGGAGAAAGTGGTGAGGCCCTGCATCTGGGAACTATGGCAACCCAGGGCAGCCAGCTGCTTCCCCTCAAGCAGCAGCTCTCTCACATGGATCAGCAATCAGCATCTGCTGCTGAGAAAATACTGAAAAGCAGGAAACAAAATTCAGAAAGCAAATCCGGCTTGTTCTTGTATCCCAGCCCCCCAGCTACCAAACCTAGAGATAAGCAACAAACAGTATGAACTCGTAGATCCATTAGTATCCAACACAAAGCTCCACAGAAGCATCCTCCCACCAACCCTTTTTGCTGTCTTTTTTTCTCCTTGCAATATGTTTCTCACACGGGTCTCCCAGTTCTTGTGTCTTTCCTCATCTCTGTATTTCTTTCTATTCTTAGATTTATTCTTTGCAGATGCTGCCATTTGTGAACAGACTTATCCCTGTTCTCCTGTGAAAAAACATGCTTTTCTCATCTCCTTACAGCAAAGCCCTTCATGAATCCTTTCCTCACTTCTCAACCACTCTTCAACATTGCACGAAATCACAAAGATCGCTGGGGACCTCAAATCTTTCATGTTTCTGGAATTTATCAGAAATCCACAACTAAAGGACTCTCTCCTTCAACTTTTCCCCTAAGCTACTTAAACACATGAAACATAAAGAAGGAGGAAAACTAAATTATTAAAGTTTATTGAAAGAAAAAAACAGCTGATGAGATTTAAGGTGCTATATTGTATGTTCTGTAATAACTCACCCTCTATAATTCTTTTTCTGGTTCAATTGTGTTTTATTGATGGAAAAGAGAAAGAAAGAGAAAGAATCTGAGTTACTCTGGCCTTAAAATAGCACTCCAAGAACCATCTTGCTCAAAGGAAAAGTTTTATTCAGTTCAGCTGATTCTGAGTCAGCACTGACTGACTCCAGAAGTTGAGGGTCCACTTCCCTATATCATCATCGTATTAGGCATATATTCTTCCTTCCCCCTTGGGCTCAGTCTGGTGATTACCCAAGCTTTTGGTGAGCTTAAACCAGCACTAAACTAGCAGAAAACTCAGCCTGGAGGGGTGGGTGCTGGTGCTTATGCGGGGTCAGCCACAGCACAGCTGACTTAGGAAAGTGGGAAAGAGACCGTATGGACAGGAGCAAAGCATGGGGACAGGCTTGTACCTTTTGCCACTAGCCATTCACCTGGTGAAACCTCACTAACAGGAGTACTCTAGGATAAAGTTTTGCCACCACTGGTCAAAATATCACAAGACATCTTATGTTACAGACCTGAAAGCTGGTAAGGAACCAGGCCACATCCCTGTCTACTTTCCAGCAGGGAACAGTGTTCACACTCAGAAAACCATAAGGGAAGTATTTCACATAGGCGTCTCATTCCATGGAAGGATAATACAAGCTCTGTGAGCTTTGCCAACAGCTCATACTTAAGAATCAGAAATGCCTAAGGTTTATTTGGATTTCATAAACCATTCCTCATTAAAAAAAAAAAACAATTAAAATTCTACCTTCCTTCAGGACACACGTTAAATACAGGGTGAGAAGGCACGAGCTGATAGCACAAACAAGCAAACCCCTCTTACCTGTCACCAGAAACAGAGATCAGATGTTTGCAGTCATTACTGAATTTCATTCCAGTTACAATCTCTGTGTGAAATAAAACAGAAGAAAAAAACAACAAACTTCCCTGAATTACTCCAATGGGCAGAAGAGAGCATTACCCAAATAAACTATATGAACCCAGTAACTCAAATTCTAATTAACTTCAACACACTTCATAGATCAATGAGCCCCAGTTACCATAAACATTTAATGAAGAAACGATGCTTGGTATGGGAAGGGTATCCCACAGCAAAATAAGCACAAAGACTGAAGTCTCTTTTTGCCCATAATAGAATAGCACCTGCACGGTAGGTATATCATAATGAAACAATATATGCTGAAAAAACACAGACTACCTTATAGGCCATCAGAAAAACTGTGTAAACAAATACATGGCCTGACACATCTGTGTGCTCTTATGTTTTGCAATGCAAAATGTGGTCTGAACAGTTGAAACTGCAATGATAATAGGCTATTACAACTTCATCCAACTATATCTACTCCAGAATACCCACTGGGTAAATTTTGGTGGGGAGTAACCTTCAGAAAGCTTTCACTAGTATCAGACCCTACTATACAGCCATCAGCAGAAAAAAATGCATTTCCAGAAGTTAACATGTCTTACCTGAATGTCCATACATGGTTGCAACACACTCTCCAGAATAGAAATCAAAGATGGAAAGGTTCTTGTCAGAGCAACTGGTTGCAATATAAAGACCAGAGGGATCAGTTTGCACCTTGTTTAGGAGAGAAGAGAATTGCAAAGATCTGATGAGAAAGTGCCCTCAAACTGCATGAAAATGGTCCAGAATACCCAAGACAGTCATAATAGTTAACATAATAAAATGCAATTAGCTCTCACAGGACTCCCAATTAAGTACCAGGCTATCCAGCATCACAGGACACATCTCCAGCCTAACTGAACTGTTAAGACTATTTCCAACCTAATCAAGACTAAAGTAATTTACATTAAATTCCTTCATGACTGTGAAAGCACCACCACCAGTGGACAGACTTATACCTCTCTTACATCCTTTTAACCAGTGGGGTCTTACCTTCTTCTATCTTAAGATCAAAACAAACAAAAAAAGCCTACACATGCCAAAACACACAGCCCTCCAAAAAAATAATCAGAGCTGACAGAGTTAAGTGAAATATCAAAAGACTACAATCTTCAGGAGAGAAACCAAAAAAGAACTCAACACTGACAAGAAATTACCTTTGATAATGATGATGTCAAATCTCCAGCATTTGTAACTCACATTCTTGAGTTGTTTGGGTGTTTTTTTCATATACACCCATTTATTCTTTTTCCTGGATCGAATATAAAACCCCCTCCAAATACCTCAATGGGTCTAATGCAGAACTACATAGCAAATACAGCTGTTGTCACCAAACATCCTGCTTTGTCCTTTGTAGAACTTTAAGGAACTAAGCGTGAAAATGTCTGTATTTTAACGGAGACATGGAATTTAATTAATGATAACTTTTTTTTTTGCTATATTTATTTTATTGCTGTAACATTTGCTTCCAATGTCACTGTCTGGGTTCTACTTGTTCAACTGCAATCTATATTATGATCTCAGAACAACATGCCCAGAAAGGTTAAATTCCAGAGAAAAACCATAATCCCTTAGTTACATAATTGTCCTAAAAATGAACAAAACAACATTAAAAAAAATTGAGATTCCTCACTTGAGACACACATAAAAAAAAAAACCAACCAAATCATAAAGAATACTAAAAATGTAAAATCCAGCTCCCAGCAATATGTCATGGTTTGTGGTCTGGAAAGATATAATCAAGCACCTGAGCTTACAAGAAATAAAGTGTAGCACGAATTTTTCATTTTCTTTACTCTGGCTTATAAAAACCTTTGTAGGAATTATAATAGGTAAAGAGAAAGAGACCTTCTCTTTCTCTGTAAAACAGAAGAGGTAACACTGAACAAATCTATTTGCTTTCCTCTCCCTTTTTACCTAGTTGGAAGGGACCTACAACAATGAACAAGTCCAACTGCCTGACCAATTCTGGGCTGACCAAGTTAAAGCAGGTTAAGAAGGGCATTGTCCAAATGCCTCTTAAACACTGACAGCCTTGGGGCATCGACCGCCTCTCAAGGAAGCCTGTTCCAGTGTTTGACCACCCTCTTGGTAAAGAAATGTTTCCTCATGTCTAGTCTGAACCTCCTCAGGTGCAGCTTTAAACTGTTCCAATGCGTCCTACTTGCCTTTACAGCATGAACCCATGCCTCACGTTAGAAACAGAGCAGAGAGAAAAATATACATCAAGTTCAGCAGTCATTGACTCTTTTCCTGGTTTAGCCTGATGGAACCCCAATACATTACCAGCCCTTAAGGATGGAGGTAGGAGGAAGCAGCAGCAGTATAAGGGATAAAGTATGGAGAAGATAAAAAAAAAAAAGTTACTGTGTTCAAATTTGTTATTTAATTTTCTTAGCCCTGAGCTGCATTTGGAAGAGCTACAAAAAAGGAAAAGGGAAGAAAGAAAACAGCTTACTTTGATGAGGGTGCCATCTTCACCTTGGGATCCCTTGTAAAGCTTCTTCTGCTTCCCACTGCTTATGTTGAAAACTCTGAGTGGGACAACATAAAACAACATTGCTCATTTTGCCCAGGTCCTGCTCTATGGCTTTCATCATCAGGATCCTTTTCTCTTTCTGTTCCTCATTCCACATGAGATACAGGGAACTGGGCCAATCCACAGGAAGAGGAGAAATGATCCCTATGAACTATCATCACCACTCATATAGATGGTTCAAGAAACAACCTTGAAAGTAATGTAGAAGGCCAGTTTATCTGAACTAAAATTGAAGCTTGATTTTCAAGATGATCATCAAAACCAGTATAGCATTATGGCACTAAAGGAGAGGCTAAATGGGAGGGAGAAAACCTTGTCGTGCCTTGATATGGCTAATGATATAGCGGGAATGGCTCTTAATAAACTTCAGTCAGCCCTCATTGCTCCAACAAAACCTGTGGCTCTTTCATACTAAAGGAAAGCATTAAGAGAGCAAGACCCTTTATTAACATTAGAATACAAAACCAAATTACATTCAGTAGTGGTATTTAGCTATGAACAAAACTCTGGGCATCTCAGCCTGATGCAACAGGCAGAGACATGCAACCACAGAGAGTCTCCTTTGCTTTGAAAGTAGAAGCAGATTGGAGAAATGAATAAAAAGGGAAGAGTAAATGGACTCCATTTGTCCAAAGACAGTTACCCCTAGCTCAGTTGTAGGTTCCTACAGTCCCAGCTATTCCACAGGAACTCAGAGCTTCTCACTAGACATACCTTTAAAAGCACAAATTACCACAGCACAAAAGTTCTTGCCCCACAGCTCAATGATGTGCCAAGAAAGGCACACTTGCTCTCCCAGTAGAAAGGCTTTGCCCTGCAGAGCAACCCATCGAGAAGCCAAGTCTCATGGACTTGCATATATTCAAAGCTTTCTACCAGTGAGGGAAAAGGCAGAGTTCAACTTCACAGAGTTTGAGTGAGGCCTTAGATCTGTCTGAAAATGCTGTGTCAAAGAACCTAGAGGAACAATGATGGAGACAGGCCGCCTTGGCCAACTCATTTATGACTGCAAGAGTATTTTCAAGAAAAAAAGTAAACTAACCTGATATTACGATCCTGGCATCCAATAGCTGCATATTTCCAGCTGGGATCCACATCCATGTCATACAGAGTGGTCTTCCTAACAATGTGATGTGTTCTGGTAAACTGAACCCCTTCTCCTGTCTGAGCACATGGGAAAAGACTGTGTCAAAATCAAGTAGTTAACCCATTATGAAAAAACTTCTAAATACAAATGACTCTTCTCACATAGTCAGCACAAACCAACCCTTTGCACTAACCAGGTCTGCTGGAAGCAGTTGGCACAATGAAGCCCTCCCTCCAGCCCGTTTATCTTTCACCACTCCTCACAATAACCCTGGCAGTGAAAGAAAAGCAGATATCCTAACAGGTCTCTGCTTCGCATCTTGCTGAGAGAGGTCAGGCTGGGAGCAGCTGCAAGCTTCACAGAACTAGTTCTCTGAATGTATTTCTTGCACTGAGTCAGTGGGAGACACTGAGGATGAAACAGCAACAAGCCAATACAGAAACTCTGATATCACTCTTTAAAATAGTTCCTTTGTGGAGAGGTTATTAAAAAAAAAAGTGCACAGAAAGCTGTAATAAGGTTACCTTCTGCGCAGTGCGGAAATAGATGCTCTTGTCTGCCCCACAGCTTATCATTCGCACTTTCCCATCATTGGCTGGAACAAAAAGACAGGAGCCGATCAAAAGATAAACAAAGATACAGGGTGGAGGAAACGTTGCAATTTATACCACTGCTCATTTATTTTAGTCCTGATTAGCTAAGACTGACTCCTACCTAAGAAGCAGGACGCTGCAGCAAAACAGAATCCCCGTCTCAGGGAGAGCACTTGCTAATGCTCAGAGTGCATGAGGCCTTAATACAGAGGCTCCCCACAACAGATTAGGGTGTTATTCTGTCTTCACCCCCAAAAGTATGCTCACGTGCTTATTCTCTATGTGCCACAGCACCCTGCAGCAACAGGACAAGTTCACACTCAGCATGACCTTGAAAAAGGGCAATACACATTTTTCAGTCCTCAAAGTCAGTCACATGTTTCTTGCTGCCCTTTCTTACTGCAGAGCCAGGCTTCCCTTCTTCCCTTAGCACTCTTTTGTAACCAACATGCTCCTTCAGTAAAGCAACTCCTGATAAAACTCTGTGTAATAAAAATGGATCCAATGTCACACAAGTCCTCTTGAACTGCACCTCACAGACTAATGCAAAGGCCTTTGCTGCCAGGCCTTGAGTGCAGTTCCATCATCTCCCAGGAGCTTAGCTGACTGCGTTTAAGGCCATCTCACCGGTAAGACAGACCTGCCAGAGAAACTTTTGCTGACCTTGGAGCTCCTTGAGAAAAGAACTTGAAAAAAACCTCAGAGCAGCTTCAGATGGGTCTCTGCTATGAAACGTCAGCAAAGGCCCTTCACTTGGGAGCTGAGATTCTCATCCTTGAACCCCAGCTGAGCTATGCTGCAACAGCATTGCAGCCACACCTCTGCTTGGACACGTACCCTACGGATCTGAATCCTGATCCTGACCCATGGACTCGGCTTCCTGATTTGAACTTGAACCTGCCTTGTTGCTATGGGCTGGCCTGGCAGGCACTGAACTGCAGCTGACCCTGCTCACTGTCTCCAGACTGATCCTGACCTTGAATCACTGACCTGTCCTATCACTATGGATTTGTCAGGTAATCCGGGCTACTGTCTGAATCTAGTTACCGTCCCTGAACTTGATCTGTTTCACCTTGTTCAGGTACTGTGGGACTTCTCCCATTGCCTGTGAGGCCACTACCTTTGCCTCACTTCCTGTCACTCTTGGCCACTGACTTCCCCTGACAGAGAAGCCAATCCTTATTATTCCCCAGCAACAGCACATACACCACTCTGATGTCTGACCACCAGCAGTAACTGAGTACTGGGGATGCAATGTGCTCCATTACCATGACTCAAAGTGGTGGTTTACAAATTTATTTGTAACTAGTTAATTCCAAACCTTTTTTTTGAGTTTGTGGACTTTTTTTGAGGATTGTTCCACAGTTCTCTTCACTAAGAACAGCTTGTGGCCATCTGACATAAGTTAAAGGGAATAATATGTTACAGAAAACAAAGAAATGCTGAGGACTTCAATCAGGAGAGGTTATTGGAGTGGGGAGGAAGGAGAGGAGAAAAAAAAACAAAAGGGAAAAGAAGGCAAGTCTTGTCAAGTTTATGACCTTCTGTTAGGACACAGCTACAGAAGATGACAAAAAAAAAACCAGCTGCAGCTTCAGCCTGGACTAACCCAGTGTTTAAGCAGTTAAAATTACTTTACAACCACAATGGAAAAATAGCAGTGCTCAAATCCAGGTTTGGAAGGAGGCCATGATTCTTTACCTGCAAACTTCACAGCAGTGATGGAAGAAGAATGTTCATCCAGGGTCTGCTGCAGGCTATAGTCCTTTCCAGCATCCAAGACATGAATCAATCTATCCCGACTGGCTGAGGCTAAGAGCTTTAAGCCTGTCAGAAAGTTAAAAAGAGACCAATACTGAAAAGTCATTTACTCTTCCAGTCACTATTTTAAAACAGCTTCTCAAGTCATCTTAGAGACAAAACGTTATACTGTAGCTAACTGCATGCATGGATCCAAAGGAATGCTCCTGGATTTCACACTATAATAACAAACAGAACATGTTTCAACCACAACCTATAATGTTCCAAGGAAAAGTATGTGAAAGAAGCCTTTTTCAAAGTCTGGCTCTGAAATCCAGGAGTAGCTCACCACTGAAAGTTCTGACATACCATGGCTGGACATTCTGACTTGCTCAACACTACATTCATATCTAAAAGGGAAGAAGTTCAATTGCATTTACCTGTGTCAGGTTTGGAGTACTCCAGACATAAAATCTCAGAGTCATGGGCTTCCACCTTCAGCATTTCCCTCAGAGACTGCAACTCGTATATCCTAAGACACAACATGGATGATTTCAGTACATTTAATAAAACTAGCAAGACCAGGTTTTGATTCTCAGGCCTTCCTTGCTGAAAATCTGCTCAAAAAGCTCTATGGGATTACCTGAGAGTGCCTATCCTGTCCCCCGAGGCCAGGTGCTCCCCACTGGGACTCACACAAACAGTGCGTATCCCCACCTTAGTATCCATCACTTGTGCATCAGCTTTCTCTGCACTTCCTGCCGAGTTGTAATCAGTGTCCAGAAGTACCTGAGTGTTGTCATCTACATAGATGATTTTCATCAAGTCCTGAGGATACAATACACCCAGAAATATGAACTAATTACAAAATACTAAAGTGAAACATCTGCCTTGGAAACTGGGCTCCTGGCCAACATATACACTTCACTGGCAGTAATGCTGTAATTGGTGGGCTCTCTTAGCTATGAGCAAGCACACAGCCCCTACACATCGCAGGGTGAAAGTTTCACAGCTGTGAAAATCACGACCACCCTTTGCAAAAGATTCCCCTTCACAACAGACAAGCTCCAGGGTTAGTGATTACAATGTAGTAAGAGACACAGCAAGAATCTCAAAGACTTCTAAGGATCATCCAAGTCAGCCCATGCCTTTTGAGAACTGAGAAAAAGCAGGAGCTTTTACCACCATGAGCAGATTGCTGAGAACAGGCAGGTCAGGGCTGCTGTGCCCATGGGTCTTCCAACACAACTGAAGATCACTGTAATCAATGTTTTGTGTTTTTCTCCCACTAATATAGATGAAGGGAGGGAAAGCTGTTTGTCATTCAATTCTCCCAAACCTCTGCCTCATTTAATGCACCATTACCAAACAAATCTTGAAGTGGTTATACACTACAAAAATGGAGAAAAAGAGAAACAGTTCTCCAGAAGCATGAGCCATTTTGGAAGAGACTAAGCTTGGCAAATCCTTGGGTGGTTTATGGAAAAAGCAATAGTCCCCAGGACCATTTCAGAAAAACTCTTTCCACCTGATACTCCCATCATGTTTCTTCAGGTTCATACATGTTATCAGACTTGTGGTCCATTTACAGAGAAAACTGTGTTGTACTTAGAGATCCAAAGACATCCGGGCCTTAACTTGGGAATGCCTGGGCATGAGGAGGGCAACTCCAAGGGCAAGGAGGTGATCAAAACCTAGAATCTTACATTGCTGAGGATGTTGCGGTGCAGGGCTGTGCCATGAATGTTGGAGCTCTCGGTGTTCCACAGACGAATGGTGTTGTCAGAGGAGCAGGTGATGAAGGAACCAGGGGGGAGGCATGACTGATTGTTGTCCTTCACCTCCGGATACATCTAAGGGCAGGCAAAATTAACCCCTGAATGAGATTGTCTGGCACCTGGCATCCTAGCACTGAGAGCAAGTTTCAAAATAAAAACAGATAAAAGGGCTGTCCTCTCTGTTTTGTAAAGGCAAGAGCCAGCCAGTTCTTCTAATGAAAATACGAAAAATTTTTTGAGGTCAGCAGTAAACTCTTGTCCATTTTGTTAAAGGAGGCCCTGCATTCAGTTTTATCCAGTTCTCCTCCCCCTCCCACCTTTTAATGGCAAGATTGTTTTTTTCCAGTAACACACTGCATCTAATACATTTGGTCACCTCTTGCCGTGCAGCCAAATAACTTCCTAGCTCCAACCCAAGCGCTGCAGCAAGCACACTAACCACAGGAGGAAATTTGAGTCAATTTTTTTCTCTCTGCAATAGGTATTTGCATTCAAATCTGGAATCTCTTCAGATGACTTCCTCAGCTGCAAATTGCAATCCAACATTTGTGTCTGCAAACAACATACCTCAATGTTCCACACGCAGGAAGAGTGGTACAAAGCGGAGTACACCTTGCCCACTTTCTTCGGGTCTTTGACATCCCACACATACAAGCTGTGATCATTGTACACACAGGAAAGCCACTGGTTGGTGGGGTCAAAGGTCAAGGCAATTGTGTCTGGATATTTCGCATCAGCCATACCAGAGAAAAGACGACTGCACAAAGAGAGAACAACGGCCTGGTTAGTTTGCGCTCTCTTGGAGACCGAGCAAGGAGGTGAAGCATGAGAGCTCAGACTCTCCACAGGGCACTGGCAAGCTGAACAGTACACTGTGGCATATATTGGTAGAGAGAGTAGCTGGCTGGAAAGACCCGTCTCTTGAACAACCAGAGTCCCAAAAGAGGCCTGAAAGTCCCATGGTAACAGTCATTCTCCTTGCCATCCAACTCAAGAGTCCCACCACAGAGAGATGATTGACTTTCCCAGAAGAATGACCAAACAGAATGACACTTGAAGAATGACACCGACACAGAAGAACGACACTTGATCATGCTGGAGATCATCACCATTTACCCCTGCATAACCAGGTGGTAAAACTCAAGTCAAATACTCTCAAAACAAAGGGGAGGGGGAGATCAGCTTTTGGTGGGTACTATATTTTGTTTACTGATTGCATGAACTGCTCTTGCATGGGACCAAGCAGAAGAGTAAGTACGGCACTCAAAAGACAGGAGCACGCCAGCGCAAGGGACAAAGGAATGATTCATTTCAGCAGCTGCTTGTCTGACATACTTCTCTTCTACCCCATCCCACACACATGCCAGCTTGGTGCTGCTTGCAGCAGCTCGTGAGATGGGCAGCTGCAGAGGAATACAGTCATTTCTAGATAGGCAGCTCTCTGATGGCAACTTAAAACCAGAGGAATTCTGCAGAACAAGCAAACACCTCTTTCCCCAGGTTAAGCCAAGATCACGTCATGTGAACCCTGTATCTCCTCCACAGGTGTCCTCTGTTAAGTCCTGCTGCTGTGCACATAAAGGAGGAGCTGCTCTCCTGACCTGAGGTGAGCACAACCATGTCACAATGATGCTACTGATATGAAGTAAGGTAATTATTGCCAAAGCAGCAGGGTGTTGAGAACAGGTAATTTTAAAGGACTGATGAAGATGCAGGGATGAGGGCCAAAGTGCATGTAGCACACCAGACAACTGGAGCTCTGCTTCTGCAAGTGCAAAGCTTTGAGGGCCAGAAGAAAGCAGCCCAGATCCTATCAAAAAATCAAGTCATGGATAGAGTTGTGGGCAGTTCGTTGCAGGCAACTGGCATCCCACAGAGAGGCTCTGGCATGCATGGAAATGTAAGGACCCCAGTGTTTTCAAGCTTCTTTGGAGGAAAAAAAGAAGTTGTTAAGATTGTAATCAGCACTACAAATGCACGTTTATGAATCACATTCATATTTTGGCTCAACTGATGCATGAGAGCAGTAGAGAGTACTTTTAAAGGGTCCATGTATACAATTGCTTAACAGTTTCTGGTAGAGCTCAAGTCAACTTTTTAAACTGGTAAGAATTCCTTTTCCAGCCCCCTTCCTAGCATACCATTATCTCCCACTGATGTCCTTTCTGAAGGATGACTATACAGTGCACTTTTTGAACCCTTACCTCAAGTTCCCAGGAAAAGTTTAAAGAAAACCTGGTGAGACACAATTAAAAAAAAAAAAAAAAAAAAGCTCCCCTGGAAGAATATATATCTATAGATGTGGAAACTCCAGATACCCCCAGTGGAATGGTGACTGGTGGATTCATACACCTTTGGATTTCTTTCCCCACTAGTGACATAAGTGAAAAAGGGCAACAGAAGGTTGGGAAAGCCTCCAACCAGGGCTGGCAAACAGCAACACAGGAAGGATTTTCTCTGGCGTAAACCTTCACAAGCTGGCAGACAGAACTGTATGGGAATCACAGTACCCACCTTAGAAGGTGAGAAACAGAATGTCAGTGCAGAAGATACTGGAGCAACGTAGGAAAACAAGACAACAGAATGCACAAGATTGAGTGAGAAGAAAGACTACAGACAGTAGCAGACTTGGGTCTATTAAAGATTGCAAGGGAGCCCTTGGAAAAACACCCCTGAGGACCTGGGCATCTCTTAGCAACATCATTATATTGCTATGGAGAGGAGTCTTCAGCCCTTTCCAGTGAGAAGCAAAGGATGTACCATGGTACAGGAACAACCAAAGCGTGCCACAGCATCCTGTACCCTCTGCCCGCTTGCTCATAGCAACCAATGTCAAAAGGCCACCAGACCTGAGCAATTCCAGTTTGATCAGGAGCAAGATACACTGTGCAGTCTAGCAAACAGCCTGGGGCTGTAGCCCAGCCATGCAAGGCAAGGCTGCAACAACTCAGAAAGATCTGCAACAGGCTGCCAGTTTTAACCCATAAAAGGAACACAGGGCAGATGGCAAAGCTCTGGAAAACACTTCTAACCCCCACAAGCCTCCCTTGCTCCCTTCCACCCTCTCCACAATACCTGGCCTCAGTCACACTTGCAATGTCTGTTCCCAGGAAGTGCGGCTTCGGCAGCGTGGTGACAAAGTGAAGGTTCAGAGGGTTAAAAATCCGGACGGTGCCATCAGCGCAGCCACAGAAGATGTAATCGTGATTCACAGAGATGCAGTTTGCCACAGTGGTCTGAGGACACAGCACACAAGAAGGTGAATAGCAAAGCTCTCTCATTTTAAAGGTCACCAGACAGATGACAAGGAGAATCGCAAATTGACAGACAAAGGAGTCATGGTCAGAAGAGCTGAATTGAAGTGGAGTCGAGCCCTGGGAGTAAGGAAAAGCTTAAAAATCCATTTTTCCTTTCTGAGGAACTTCCCAGCCAAGGTCCATGGCAGATTCCAAGTGGTTAAGAAAAAAAGACCCAGTTCCTCTGCCACCTGCTGTGGTGGAAGGTCAGCAGAGGCACACCTTTGCTCCAGCCAAGTCTTACTTGGAACATGGTTTTTTGTTCCTCTGTGACACTCAGCACCACTGTCAGGCAAGCAGCACCTCCCCCTGCACTAGCAACACCAATACATTACCTGTCACAAGGGGATAAGAAAAGACAAAAAATGGATTTTCTTCCCCTCCCATTGGGATCTGTATAAATGACAGAAAAATGGTACAAAATGGAGTGGGGTTATAAGGGGATGAGTTAATGCAAGACTTTTTTCCAACTTACTGTGAAGCTGTCTGTATTCTGAGCGAGAGTGAAAGGCAGATTTTAGAGAGGAAAGGAAAGAAAAGAAGAGGCATTTCACTTGAGTGTGGAAAGACTTTTCCCTTGATTTTAATACATTGGATCCTTTCAGGTGGGTGTCTTACATTCAGTTGAAAGGAAAATAAACACGATCAAATTTTTAATTATGGACCGACCTGGTGGTTTAGAATAGCCAAGCCAACTAGTGCCTTGGGAACTTGCATTTGAGAGGCACAAGCCAAGTAAGACACTGCAGAGTGGATAGAAATCAGAATCCTTCTAAAACTCCTATTTGTCCGGGCGAAGCCAGGAGGGACAACACAGGGGTGGCCAAAGTTACATAAGGACACTGTTTCTTTGCCAGAAGAACAGTAGCTGTAAGGCTCAGGCTTGAGTATGAAAGAGCCTCAATGATTAATAAAATCTCTTTGCCAAGAAGTAACACTATTTTTGCCTGGCCTTCCAGAGTAAAATCACAAAGTGGCAGAGGCCCAACAACTTTCACTGCTGGTGGTCCAGCATCTTGCACTCCAAGTGCCTGTATTATTTGCTGTTCCTGCTTTGCTTCAGCAGGCACAAATATTGCAGGACAGGAGAATGTAAAACTCACCCTCAGCTCCACCCACTTGTCTAGCAGCCTTTTTTCATTGAATTCACAGAGCAGGCCTGAGGATGTGATACAGAAGGTGCTGTCAGCTTTTTTGCCCCTTCCACAAGCCACGTCCGCAAAAAAGTTGTTCCTTAGCTCTCCAAGCAATCCCGAGCGACCTAGCAAGGGGACTGTGGCATTGACCTACCAATAAAAAACAGTTTGTTAGAAATGGAGTGAGGCATTCCAAGCAGACAGACATTTTTTACACATCAAACCCTGAGTGCTGAAACGCCTCAAAAAATAGAGAGCTGCAAATGGCCAACTAGGAGAGGCAGTGACATGTTTTACTTGTTGCAGACCCACTGGTTGCATAGTGCATTGGGACCATCAGTACTGGCACATCAGTGGAACAGAACATCAGTAGTGCCATGAAAACTGTGCATCCAAACATATGGCCCAGAGACCAATCAGTCACTGGAAGAACAACTCTTTCATGAACAATCTGTAATTTATGCCAAATGTCAAAACAGGGTCCAAGCACGAAGTGAGAACATCTGTTTGTGAGCATGCAGAAAAATTATCCTATGTGGATTCTTGTCCCCCAGAGAACAGAACAGCTCAAGTTTAAACACTTCAGATGACTCTTCAAAATAACACTCAAAATCTTTTGAGATGCTCATACCAACATCAAACAGCTCTCTCCGCCTCTGTGCTCCAAGGAGTAAAATGACTGCAGCAATTTTCTAGGTTTTTTTGTCCTTCAGTACATGTACAGTACGTAGTACAGTACAGTACTACAAAAGAATAAGCATCCTACTATACAGCTCCAGGAGCCATGCCCCTACCCTATCATGGGATAAGATAAGTTTTTTGTTGTCTTTTGGTGCCAACAGCCCATGGGGAGACTGAGACTTGAGAGTCAGGAGTGGAGGGCTATCCTTGAATCCCAGCAAAATCAAAGTTTCCATTTCCCACAGGTCACTGGGGCAAAATCCACCCTGCTCTAAGATGGAAATGCCTGTTCACAGCTTGGTCATGATGCACCTTCTCTCACCTTGGAGGTTTTGCTGTCATCCAGGTACCAGAACTTGATGTGTCGATTTCCAGCAGTGACAAAGTAACTGCAGTCTTCTGAGAATGACACAGCTGTCACTTTACTTGAGACTTTGTTGGCTGCCACTACAATGTTTTTCTGGAAACATAATAGTTTAGATAGCTTATTTTTTTTGCTCAGAAGTAAAAGGAAACTGATTTTCCAGTTTTCAATTACAGGCACCAGTAAAAGTGCTGCAACAGGGTAAAGATGAGGCCCAAACTACTCCCCCCTCACTCCTGACTACAACCTCCCTGGCATTAACTGGGAGCACTGATTTGGCAGATAGTACAATTCACATTTACATTCAATTCCACTTCCATATTGGCTGGGATTGAGAACAAATCAGCAGGTACTAGTGCCTACAGGAACTTGCTATCTGTGCCATGACAAACATGTTGGTTTCACAACCACCAGGAGCTCACAGCAAACCCATTTCCCCTTCTAAAAAGCAAAAACATATGTAGGCGAGCACAAGGAGGAGTTCCACCAGCCTCCCTGCTGCAATGAAGGCAAGGCACTCAAGGTGGGGAACACGTGTTTTCCATAGGGAACCCAATACTGGTTCCTCCATAAATTCTCTCCTGTTTTAAGACATGATGCTTTTTCTGAAAGACCCGTAACACAAAAAGACCATCCCTGAATTGGAAGGGACAAAGCAAAATCTGCTAGACCTCAAATGCGCACCTCAAAATGGCAAAGAATTTGGGAAAGGAGAAAGAGCACGTCAGGGACAGAAAACAGGATCGGACACTGCCCAAGCAGAATGGTCAGGTGGCAGGAGCTCCCTGTCCACAACACCTGCATGCAGTTTTCCTCTCCCTGCTTTCCCCAGGGTTTGATAGAAGTGAGAATAAAAAAGTTTTCCCCTCCGCATGTGGTGGGTTTTCAGCCATGCAGCACATGGTTGACAACTTTTTATTCTCACTTTATCTCCTCTACTCTTCCCTTTAGGGACTCGGTTGCTCCCAGTCTTCCCGACACAATGCCCTCAGCACACAAACTACATCCCTCCAAGAGCCCCATGGGACTGCATGCTGACAGAACTGAAAAAAGCAGTAACAGAGGAGTCTAGGCCGCTGCACCATCACCATGGAGGAACCCCCAGCTCAGACTGGGGGAAAAGCATGGGGGGCAGCCATTAATGTAACTTCTTTCAAGACAGGGCACAGAAAAAGACTTAGGACCCTTGCAGACCTCAACATCTGTATCATTGCAGTGGTCCCTCTCTAGAGAAGCAAGAGGACCCTACATATAGTGGGGGTTTTCTTTTCCATCACAGTCAAATGACTAGGTCTCCCAGCCAGGAAAAACAGGGAAATTGAAGCAGCAGCACAGTGGATAGAAGGGTTGCGGTTACAAGTGCTTCACACACACACCATGCACTATGACCATCTCCAAGTCACTACTTTCATTTGTATTACTAGTAAAAACCAAAAAGCTGAGTGCTCAGTTTTCAACACTAACATACACACCTACGTTTTAATCACTATACAGTTCAGCCATACAAAAAAATAGCAAGGTCAAACTCCAGCTCACGCAGGAGAGCAACAACAGTGAGATCTTAAATTACAGCACAGGAAACGTGATGAAGAGATTAACATACTAAATAAGCACAGACTCACAAGCTGCAAGAGAAGAGAAGGCTCCAGGGAGACCTTATAGCAGCCTTCCAGTACCTAAAGGGAGCCTACAGGAAAGATGAGGAGGTTCTCTATCAAGGAGTGTAGTGATAGGACAAGGGGTAACAGTTTAAACTGAAAGAGTTTAAGTTTTAGACTAGATATTAAGAAGAAATTTTTTACTGTGAGCGTGGTTGTGGAGGAGACAGTGGAACAGCTCGCCTAGTGCTGAAGTTGCATTTATTTATAGAGAAGATTCCAAGCCTACTGATAATAAATATTTCTTTTCTTATATACAAACAGCACACACTTAAATGTTTTCTAGAGGATAAAACATAACTTTATTTCCACAGAGTGCAGTCGCAACCCAGTGGCAGACAGTGACCTTTCACTCACTGTGATTTCTCTATGTTCCCTTTCTTGGTCATCAAGGATGGGATCAGAACATCACAAACCCCAACACAACAAAAAAAGCCAAGAGCACCTGTTACACCACAAGAAATCCCTGGCTGACGAGAGTTTCTTTCTTCAAACCCATCAATTAGTTTTTAATAAGCCTCTAAAAAAGCATAAGACTTTGACATGGTTTCAAAGTTCAGGCTTTTCTGGCTGGACAGCAAGATGTCACACATCTTCAAGTATAAAGAATATCCCTTCACTGAAGTGACTTAGACCTTCCCTAAGGGACCATAACTCTCTCTGAATTCCAAATTTGTCTGTGTCTATGAATGTCAAAACCAAAACAACAACAGAATTAAAAAAAAAAAAAAGCAGAAAGCAAGATGGAACTGAAATAGCTTATGGTCAGATCATGCACACTTTTTAGCAACAATTTTAGCAACAGCCTGTGGTCCGCCCAACCTCCTAGAGAACTTACCTTCCATGACCACACATTGACGATCATGTCATGCTGGTACCCCACTGAGACAATGTACTTGGAGCTGGGGGAGAAGGCCACACAGGCTACGCCGTACTTGTGCTCCTGGAGCTCAGCCACTTGGTTTCGTTCGGTGACATCCCATACCCGAACTGCTGGCATGTGTCCACTCTGGGAAGGACAAGAACAGACACAGAACATGACCTGTAACCCCCAAGTTCACTTCTGACAGATTTGAGCACGTAAATGTGGGGGTCTTGGGAAAAGTTGTCTAGGTGGTACCTAACAATAGGGTTAGAGGTTCCTTTGATTCTTTAAAGCCCAGGTTGAGACTGACTACCTAAGGAGTATATGCATCTCAGCAGGTGCCCCAAGAAGAATTAACACAATCTCCCCTGGTTTAATCCTTTTCTTACGCTTCTCACAAAGCAGACAGAGACTAGAACAATACTCTTGACGCACATCCCTGATCTTAGCAACGGGAACTCAAAGCCACCTCACAAAAGGAATTGTAATGGATCACATCCTAGACTTGGTGAACCAAAAGGCCCTCACATCCTCTGCTCCTAACACAATGTGGACATCCAAGACCTCAAGCCAGGCCATGCCATGCAAAAACATGACATGACTGTTGTGACAACTATCAGACACCACTTGAGGAAGGCCTCCAGGAGACTAGAAGAATCATTTCTGTCACAAAGGTAACACATGAGTGCATGCTACCTGAAAGAGTATGGGCAGGGCAGTGTCAGAGAAAAACACATTGAGGGAACAAAATCTCTGATTTTATGCTTGTTCTCCAGAGAAACAGAAGGTCACAGACTTCAGAACTGTCAATTCAGCACCTTCTGCCAAACAATTCTAATCTTCTAATTAATCATTTGGTTTTAAACCAAAATAAAACAAAGAGCACAAGTTGAGCTGAAATGCTGACCAAAAATGTGCCTGATGGGCAAATCCTGCTGAAGAGCCTGCTCGTGATTTCTTATTGAAGTCCATCAAAACATTAGCTTGCAAGATAACATATCCATGGCAACCTGGCAAAATGGTACTTTTGCTCATCAGTTTAAAATAAGTCATTTGATTGTGTGGGAGAGGCAAGTCTGATCACAAGGAGAAGCCAAAGCTTTAAAACCTCAGAATGGTGCATGTTTTAATTGTCTTGTTCAAAAGCTTCGCCAAGCAACTGCCTGTGGCCTAGAAAAATGCTGTGGTCAGATTTTACTGCAGTTGGTACAGTTCTGCCTCCTGCAAGGCAGAGCTCAGGTCTCAAGATGGCTGGCAATGAGCTGAATCAGCTGCTCTGAAAAGTAGCTGCAGTACTTATATACATGCATAAGTGTGTGCATATACATACATGTATATACGTCCCAGCATCTTAGCACACACCCCAAGACCTTAATAAATTGAATTTATATTTAGTCATTTAAGAAACTCTCACCAGAAGTGAGCTTTGTGTGACCCCCATGGATGAGGATTCTGTGGCTCTATGTGGGGGGGGGGAAGAAAAAAAAAAAAAGTTCTGGATTTGAAATATATATTTGAAAGACTCTCAAGATGTATGGCAGCCAAAGTCTAACCTCCGTGCTCTTCTTCCTGAAAAGCCAGCCATACAGAAAACTGAGGTGCTACTAGGCAGAAACAGCACGTGGCTGCTAAAAGTGAGCTTGACAAAGTGTACTGAGAATGCATTTCCCTCTGGGATAGAGGCTGAACTAAGAGCAGATGCTGACACCGGCAGGGGACACTGCTACACTAGGTAATAACTCAAATGTCAGGCACGTGGGAGGATACTGAAAAGAGAAATGGGTTTGCAAGAGGAGACATTTTGCAAAAAGGCAAAATAAAAAGGTTTCAAGTATAACTGACAGACTTTAATAAAAAAAAATTAAAAATCTGAACTTGTCATTTACCCCAATGAAGTTTCAAACTGAAAACTTTGAGTTGTAAGAAAAACATCCACTACAGGCTGCCCAGAAAGCTTGTGGAGTCTCCTTCTCTAGACACTTTCAAGACCCACCTGGATCTGTTCCTGTGTGGCCTGCCCTGGGTTTTCCTGCATTGGCAGGGGGGTTGGACTCAATGATCTCCAGAGGTCCCTTCCAACCCCCACCATTCTATGATTCTATGATTTTTTGCCAATTTTCCTACCCCACGTGAAAAGAATAGAGCACCAGAAATAAAAAATA
>JAAGNO010020772.1:10024-26536 GCA_033439905.1 Ceryle rudis | reverse complement strand
TATTTTTAATAAAAGCAGAAATAGGCATCCATGAAAGAAAGGACTCCTGGAGGGCAGTTCAGACCACATGTAGGTCTGGGCTGAAGACCTGGAAAGTTGCAAAGAAGCTAATAACCATTTGTCCGATGTGAACTTTGAATTATGCTGACACACAGAAATAAATCCGAAGAATGATGCAGACTCAGAAAGACAGAAGATAGTCTCTAGCTGAAAACATCTGTAAGGTGTTTACTGAAAGTATAGCTATAAAAGCAGAGCTGATAATCTGTGCAGCCTGGTAAGGAAGGCTATTTCACACAATCTAGCAACTGGGCAGAAAGTCTTTAGTCAGAAATGGTAAAGAAAGCTTTGCTTAAAGTTTTGAAATCAAAAAACATCAACTTTCATATGGATGCATTCTGGTACATTAGTAAGTCAAAAAAGTTGCATATTTAAACATAATTACTGTAAACAGGGAATTTGCTGAATTAAAAATGATGTTGCATGAGAATTACTCTTTTATGAAGATTATTATGATGCATTTATTTCATTTATACATCATGCTACCTTAGGTTAATTGGCATTTATTTCAAAAGAAGGATTCACTGAGAGAATATAATTATCATGTAGTCAATTGTACTGGTTATGCTAGGAATGATTATAATGAATATTGATACAAGAATCGTGACAAGAATGACTATGAAATTAAAAAAAAATAAATTACTGGCATAAAAATGTAGAACTATTTTTCTTCAAGCTCATCTGTGAAATTCAGAATTTTCAATCCAGCACTGGACATCAAGAAAAAAAATGTTGTTTTCACTTATATTATTTAAAATCTTATATAAAGCAGCAGTTCTTAATGACATTAGGATTTTTTTATTATTACTTTCAGGTACTTTATTCTTTTAAGACACATAAATTTTTAGTGTTTATTTTGGCTATATATGTGATATGCATTAGAAATTAAAACTCATAATAAGATCTTCTTCAGCTATTAGCCCTCTAAATCAGTCTAAATTTTTTTTTTTTTTCAATTTTGCAGTAAGGGAGTGTTTAGATTCTGTGTGTGTTTTGGTGGTTTTTTTTTAGGGGTGGAGTAGAACAACATCTAAGAACAAAACTGCCTTTTTTTTTTCCTGCCTTTTACTTCTTATCCAAAACATTTGATTGATGTCACAGTGAATTGAGTCTGCTCCTAGCCAAGAGGTACACAATCAGTTAGCAGGGATGAAATGGAGTGATATTCCTGAAATGTCCCTTTACTTCTCCCCTAAAAACTAATCCCATGTGCTGTCATTGTGTTTCTAAGTTAGTTTGAACCTGGAACTTGTTTCTTTGTAACCTGGCTAGTAGACTCTTTTTCCATTGGCACGAGACAGACAACTTGGTGTGTTTGCCCAGCTCGGGGCCCCATTTATACAGACAAATTTACTGTGCCAGAAGTTACATTAAAGCGTCATACTGCCCTAGTTGTTTTAGAACAGGATTCTGTAACACGGTAAACTTTCCTATATAAACATTTACCTATGCAGAATTCATGCCAGTGCATTTTTACTTGGGGGGAAAAAAAAAATCATATTTTTCATTCTTGAAGTGGTGAAGACAACTTTCACATATATACTACTACATTGCATTTTCCTTGTTTCCTGAGAAAAAAAAAAGATTTTGTCTACTATGAAAGCTAAACCTTTCATTTAGATTTACAGCATTATGTGCACATCCACTCGTCTGAAAAGGATGAAGAGACAGGAGTCAAACAAATGGACACTGCTGGGCTTACCAACATGGGGGGGGCGGGAAGAAGGAAAGCAGACTCAACATATTTTATTTCCCACTAAATGATGATAAACATAAATTTGCTCTCCTAATGACCCCTATATATACTGTCATATGTGAGTATCTGGTATTCCAGCATGACTGCAATGCAGTCTGTTAGCAGTCTTTGCAACTTCACAGTGTTTTGGATATAGATGGAGAGCAGTGTACATGTTGACTTAAAATATCCTGGTAAGTGAGAAACAAGTTTTTTGAGCAGGGCTTTAGAAAACTCTTCCTCATAATGATGTATTTATGTTGCATTTAATGTTGCGCTGGGTATGTGCAACGAGGAAATGGAGCAATTGGAGCATTATTATGAGGTATAGATAGGAAAATTTGCTGAAAAAAAGAATATCTAGAAGAATGGCATTCTGATTCATAGATGTGTTTGATTGTGTGATAACTTGGAAATTGCTGTCTAAAGAAAGCTGTTGAAACACAGTTGTTGAAACACCATTTTTGAGATGTTTATAATGAAAATGGATATGTTCCATGCAGATCAAAAGGGACTTGGTGCTGAACACACTAAGTCATTGGGAAGCCTTTCTGCTTTTCACCTACTTTGTCCTGCAAGTCATCACCCAAGCTGTGAAAACAGCGACTTTGTGTTTACCTGATACTAATACATGTGACCAATCTTTCACTGATGTAATTACATAATAATAGCACTGTTTCTCCTTTATGGTGTTTTGACTGTACTTAATGTTAGCAAAAACCCTGGGGAATGCCTCTAGTGCCCGTGTGGGTTCAGTGTGGTGGTCTTCAGGCTGCCACTGGTCTGGCTCTGTGGTCCAAAGCAGGACTGTGTGGATTTTAGCAGAAGTCCTGGCTGCAGTGAGACTGCGGTAGTGTGATGAGGGCTGCCTCTTTCCATGTAAATGGTTGTCCTGGGTACAGCACTCAGGAGATGTGGCTCTGCTGCTTCAGTGCCTGCAGCTAGCTTGGTTGGAGTGAGCTTACATCTCTGTGCTGTGCTCCACCATGAGGCGGAGTGGCCTTGAAAAGCCTTGGGATAATTAAGTTTTACTTTAGAAGTCTTGCCTCACTGAGCTCCATGGCAAAACTGCAGTTGACTTCACAGGGATAAAACCTGTCTCTTATCCGTGCTAGATTTGGACTAGAAATCTCAGCTTCCACTAAAGCTAATGGAAGTCACATGCATGTTCCGGGAGGAGAGCAGATCTCTTTCATCTCTTGAGTACCATGCTCCTCTGTGGCACTTCCAAGGCTGCATCAGTTATCGCAGGTCCGTTTATTTTAATGATGCAGCAGGAGTGTCCTAACTTCCTACGAAGGTACTTTGTTGTAATTATCTTGTATGTCTAGGGGCACCACAAGGGGTTACATTTATTTTACTGCCAAAGAACTGTTGTTTCAGCTGCAGTTCTATGAAGAAACAATCACATCTCCAGCAGTTTGTTAGATTAATCGCAGGTGTGTAATCCCAGGCATACCCTGGAGGGTATATCCTTTGACCCGGTTCCTTTTTTAAAGGGGAAACTCTGAATTAATATCACTTGCATTGCTTATCACCATTCACACTGGGTTTCTGCAGGATGCTGTGAAAAATAAACTAAAAGCTTCCATGACCTTTATTTTAGTTGTGTGTAAGTGATTATTGTAATTTAACAAACTTGAATTGCTCATTCGCAAAATTCCCTGGAGAACTGAGTTAATGATAAAAGTTTGAATGCAGAACTTGTCCAGGAACTAAGTAAGACCCACAGAAGGGAGGAATTTGTCTACTCTTAGAACCTGGCTGTGCTTCAGTGTTTCATCCTGATGGCATTAAAATAATTAGTTCATCAACTCATCATTTATTACTTTGCAGTAGGCAGTAGGTAAAGATCTCTGACCCTCAGCAATCTATGTGATCATTGCACAGGTTTAAAATAGGATCATCTTTGATTTCAGCATAGTAATTGTTCCTTCACATTAACACTAACATGAGGATGCACCCTTTTCCATCTTCATTCAATGCCTTGCACTGAAAACCAGCATCAAGTGAAGGTTAAGAGTCTTGAGAGAAAAAACAGAAGGGTTTTTTTACTTTTACATTTCAATCATTTAACTGTCTAATGTAGAAACAGATAAATATCTAAGAACTAGACCTTTGGTAAACTATAGTATGTTCAAAAGCCTCATCAGGGGAAAATTCAATGAATACAGGGGAGAGGATAAGCATTTATAAGTTGAATTCCTACAATAAAACAGCCTTAGGAATAGAATCTCTGTAGGGGTATGGATTTCTGTGCATTAAAAAGAAATAAATCTAATGAGTCATAGAAACATATGAACTGTTTTACCCAGGAGTATATTTTTAAGTAATTTTGGCTGCTTAGTCCTTGATTTTTTTATGGGTTGGTTTTGGTTTTTTTTTTGGAAATGAGATTTTTGTTTTACCTGAAGCAGTGAACATGGTGGGTTGGTATTGTTGTCTACCACAGCACCCCAGAGACCTGTGTGGACTGTGAGAAAGTGGGATGAAATATTAGGGCTTCAGAATAACTGTATCTGTATTTCTGAACTTCCATGTTGAGCCCCATCCTGAAACAAATTCAGACCCAAGAAAAATTATTACTGAAGGTTTGTTCTATACCAAGAATCAGCTTTGCATTTTGCTTTGGAGCTGTGTGAATCAGAGAACATGCACCTGAATAGGCATTTAATTAAGGTGATGAATGCAAGTAATGAATGACTACTGGCACGGATTTTGTAAGGGCTTGCGCAGGAATGCAGCTCTTCTCAAGCTCAGAGCCCTGTGGATTGCTAGTCTGTGGTGGTGCAGATGTGCAGAATTTGTAAGGCAGTGAGGAAGTTTGTGATAAACACTATAATGGAAGGGGTTAAACCTATTTTTTCTTGCTGTCTGTATTCTTCAGTCATTCTGTCCCAAAAATCTAGAGTAATTCTTGGATATTTAGGGGTTGACCTTAATATAGCTCTCTTGAATGCCCTAAGGATCTGTACAATATGCACAGTATATCCTTAGTTCTCTGATTTATCACTAAGCACAGAAAAGCAACCTTGCTATTGTTTTAGCAGAAGTCTCCCTAGGAAAGGAGTGGTCTGGTTGGTCTTGTAGACCAAGGCATAGTTGCAGTTCTTCAATATATTTATATGAAATGCATCCAATGGGAATTCAGATTCCTTCTGGAATTTCTTTCTTGGACAGAGTATTGCAAGTAATAACCTTTAACTGCTATTAACAATCTATTAACTCCTTTTATGGCTCTAGTGAACACAGCTGTGTGACAGGAAATCTTGTTTTGGGAGAATGGATGTACAGAGTCCACCCTGAAAAAGATATTTGTGGGAAGATTTTTTTTTTTTGAAAAGTGCTTTGCCTCAGCTGAGTGTTTGTTTCTCATATTATTAACAGCATCAGCTTCAAAGCCCAATTAACACTGTTCTGAACACAGTGACTGGTGAAATAGTTTCCATGTTTTTTTGCTAAAGATGAATTCATACCAAGGCTTTCTCAAAACACATGACTTGAAACTTAATTGAAAATGACAACTTATAATTTTGCAGAAAAATGCCAAAAAGAACATTTTTTTTTTTTCTCTAAGGTTTTCTTTAGAATCACTGTGATAGAGCTAGTGACAAATACTTGCTCTGCTTCCTACATAGGATGCTCAGTTGCAGTAATAGAAGATCAATCAGAGAAAATTACTAACACTGGTACTTAATTTTTCAGGCACTGTTAATTTGTTAAATTTGGCCTGCAGTGATCCAAACTATTAACAACCACTGTTGCATGAGGAGCAAGAAACCCTGTTCATGCCTGTTGAATCATTTCATACACTGCTATCTTTGCTTTGAGACTTGTTAAAAGAGTACTCACAGTAAGAAGGAAGTATCTTTAACTTTATAAGAATAAGCCTCCCACTTTGATTGCTTCCATTGACTGTTTAGCAGTCTAAGTTTTACCAAAGGACCACATCAGAACCAAAAAAAAGCCTTTGGAATTTCTCTGCACAGTGATAACCTCGACTTGTACCAGATGTTTCCTTTGCAAAATCCTGGGAGTACTTTCACTCTGTGTAAGTCTTGGCAGGAGAAAGTCATAGCAGTTGCCACCATCAGGCTGTGAAATAAGTTTATTAGCATTTACAGACAGAGGGAACTGAATGATCATATATCCTTGCCCAGTGGGGCATTTTATATTGTTATTTGAATTTTAAATTGGGAAATGATAATGTATGAAAATCTGATTTTTACTGAAATCAAAGGGGAAAATCTTGCAGTGAGTTTAAGCAGAATTTCATCCAAGATTCCTACAGAAACTAGGGTGTTTTTTATTATTTATTTTTAAAATAAGAACAGTATTTATTGAATAAGGTGTGAATATTGGTAGGGGCACGGTATAGAGAACACCCCTCTCCCCAAGTTTCATGTGTTTTAACACTTGCAGGTCCTCTGAATAGGGAGGTAGAGCTACTCCCCTTAGAAGGAATTAAACTCTTAAACCAGGATAGAATGATGGGAAGTACTTGCAAAGGCTGGGCCAGATATATCTTGTTTACATAAATGCTTATGTATACTTTACATAAAGGAGTATACCACTCCCTGACAATCTCAACTGACCCCAAAAGGTGACTTGTGGAGTACTTACTGCTGGCCAATATTAGTACAACTGTCAGACCATGGCACCAATGCTAGCATTAAAAGCTGGATCTCAAGGGTTAAACCCAGTGCACTCTCCGTAGGCAATTCATTCCTCAGATTTTCAAGGATAGCCCAATATCAGGACATATTAATACAATACATCCCCCCACCCCCCACTTTAAAGTACCTTAGGTGTAAGGAATACTATTAAGATTTAAAGTTTTGAAATTCCATGAAACCACCCTCTGACGCTCCACACCCCTGTGTGTTGCAGATGACACCCCCCTCGATCAGCGAGAGGAGGCTTGGGCCGGCAGGGAGGTTGGGCAGCTGCACGCAGCCATCTCCTCACGGGCAGTCTGCTGCTTGGAGCAGGGAGAAATTGGGAGGATGAGACTGGAGACCCCTTGGCTGATTGATGCTGGCTGGAGGCTGGTCTGGCCAGGTGCCGGCGCTTCCACCACTTTGAAAGCCTTTGAACCACATCTGTTTTTTCCAGCAACTGAGGACAAGTCAGTGCTGATCTAAGGACTAGTCCTTCAAACTGCAAAGAAGTCCAAATATGTTGTTTGCTGACAACGTTCTGTTTTTTTTTTTTTTTTTTATTTTAGAATATTTATTCATCTTAGCTGCATGCTCTAATGTGTAATGCATATCGGTTTGGGAATAAAGACTTTGATTATTGTGTATTTAAGTGAGCACTGCTTTAGTTTGTAGGTGCTTCTCTAAGCAGTGGAGCAGGAAAATAGAAATGATACATTTAATTCTTGCCATTAGGCATAGATATATAGTAGCAAGATAGGGAAGGGAAAGGGTCTATGAATATAAGATAACTTTTATCTTAAAATTATCTGTAATACCTCAGATATGTCTGATGTTGGTTTATAGTATTTGACATGCATGCGTTTATTTAAGATCTTATAATCACAGAATGTTGGGGGTTGGAAGGGATCTTGAAAGATCACCCAGTCCAACCCCCCTGCCAAAGCAGGGTAACCTAGATCAGGTCACACAGGAACACATCCAGGTGGGTGTTGAATGTCTCCAGAGAAGGAGACTCCGCACCCTCCCTGGGCAGCCTGTTCCAGTGTCTGTCACCCTCACTGTGAAAAAGCTTCTCCTTATATTTACATGGAACCTCCTACGTTCCAGCTTGCACCTATTACCCCTTGTGCTATCACTGAATGTCATTGAGAAGAGCCTGGCTCCATCCTCCTTTTACATATTTATAAACATAAATGAGAACACCCCTCAGTCTCCTCTTCTGCAAGCTAAAGAGACCCAGCTCCCTCAGCCTTTCCTCATAAGGGAGTTGTTCCACTTCCTTCATCATCTTTCTGTCTCTAAGATAACCAATGGTAATTTCTCTGAAATTAACTGTATACTCCTAACACCTGTTTGTCAGCTTTACTTGCAATTGCTCTGGGATTTACTGCTGTGTAACCCTTCCTGGAAAAACAGAACTCTGCCTCCTGCTTCAGCAAAGACTTAGAGTGAGGAAAAGATGTAGCAGAACTGCAGAGGATGTTGATTCAGTGCCCCTGTTTTGTGACATCAGGTTTTTATACCTAAAAAAACAAAAAAACAAAAAAACAAAAAACCAACTTTTTTTTTTTTTTTCCGCAGAAAGAAGAGCTTTTACTCAAAGTGGAGACTTAATCTGTACTTTACTTCATCATCACTCACCATTTGCCATATGTAAGTGCATTCAAAGTCATCTGAGCACAAAAAAAGGTGCCCAGATCTCTGCTGAGACACTCTATCACAGGGTCAGCACTTTATGAAAAAGATTTGTCATTGCACCACAAAAATGTGTGCTTTTATTATTATTATTTATACCTCAGTGTTGGAGAGCTGCAGCTCAGGAACATTATCATAAAAAACTATGGGGACATTTATTATTATTTTTAAATTTTATTTTCAGAGGCCAAATTGGATTGAATTTGGTTGAGGTGGGAGAGTTTGGTACCTCTGCGAATTCTCCAGCCCTGGGCTGTGGGTTCAGCTTACCAGAAAAGAGGAACTTACAGTTAGTGACCGTGTGTGTACTCTCTGCTTTAGGCAAGCTCTCAAAGACGTCTGTGGCAAAAGCAGGGCTAGAATTGAAAGGCAATGCTCAACTGTCTTAACCACAGCACCAATTCTCTTTTCTTGAGAGTCACCAGTAGGGCTGAAACCTGTAGATTTACTGCCCAGATTGCTGCTGCTGGACGTAACGGATTAACTGCTTGCTGCAGCAGGCTCTCGCCCTCCTTGCCCTAGGGATGTTGTGCTGTGCCAGGGGGTCTGAGAGCTGCAGCAGTGGCAGCCCAGGGTGCCCTACTCTGCCCTAGAGCCTTTTACTTGGGCTTTGCTTTCTTCAGCTTATCTCACATCTGTTTCATCCCTCTGAACCCTTATTTCAGTGCCAGGCTGCCTGTCCCCTTCCAAAACTCCTCTCTAGGACTCTGCATCCTGGGATTCTTGTTCAGCCAAGGAACATAATTTCAGTGCTTTCTTCACTTCTGCCCCTTCCCAGAATAGCAATAGCCTGGACACTTAGATAACGGCATTCACAAGTTGCTCATTCCCTACCCAGAAATACAAAAACTCTTCTGAAGCAGTTCCAGACTTTGGACCATTTTTCCTCCTTCACTTTTTTTTTCTTTGGATATGGCAGAGATGTTTTTTTTTTTTTCCCTGAAGTTTTCAAACAAGTCATGCAGAGGCAGACCCTCTGCATGAAAAGTTTAGCCTGAAAGTTCAATTGAAAACAGTCTTGTAATAGAAAGTGCCAGGACCACCTTCAGTTTAGGCAGAACAATTAGCTTATCCTGCAATTCTGCTTTATTCTTTCCATACCTTCCTACTGTTCTACCACATTATGATCTGCTAATCAAAAAGGTCTGAGGAATGAGTTTGGGGTGAGGGGGGGGGACGAACGATGACATGGCCCAAATGCCAAAGTATTCCAAATAACTGATTTTGAGAGAACTTGTTCTTCTAAGCTTTTAAGAAAACTTGCAAAATTTAAATGTTAAGAAACACTAACGGGTAACAGGTAAACAGCCAGTTAGGGCTAAACCTCACCCAGGTGTATTGGTGTCCAGCCAGGGGAGCCTCATTACACCTGTGGGCAGAGTACATTGCTTGAGCAGCAGTT
This sequence comes from Ceryle rudis, assembly GCA_033439905.1. Lineage (NCBI taxonomy): Eukaryota > Metazoa > Chordata > Aves > Coraciiformes > Cerylidae > Ceryle > Ceryle rudis. Next base: position 16,983 of record JAAGNO010020772.1, on the reverse strand, counting down.
CAGAGATGGAGGAATCTGCTGCAGGGCAGAGCTGGCCTTTTACTGTTTAATTGCTGGTGTAAAGCTGCATTATTGTAAGTATGGAAAGTGGATGCACTCAGTGTATCGTCTTGTTTTTGGAAGGGCTAGATCTAGCCCTTATCCAGATGTTTTTATAGTCTGTGTTTACTTAGGCCAGTCTGGTCTTGTTCTGGTTATTCCTGTGACTGTTTTTCTTATTGCTGCTGCTGCTGCTTTTGCCTTCTCTTTTGAGCTTAGGTTAAAAGCTTAACTGACAGAAAGATAGTAAAGCTGTCACATTTTAGTGGACCTGTGTCCTTACTGCCATTTTCTTCAATATTTCCCTCTTGTCCTTTACCTTAGAAGTGAGCTCTGAATGCTGCTTGCACTGTGCTGCACCTGGCAGAGCTGTGGTGTGGGAGCAGGGCTCTCAGGTGCTGCTCAGGGTCTGCACATGTACTGGAGACACTGCAAGTACATCTGTTTTGTCCCAGATATGCTGAAATGTTAGAGTCTACAGTAGTAACAACCTGGATAAGTACAACTATAAAAACTTATCACTTGTCAAAAAGATGCTGTATCATCCTCTGAACTGGGTTTTTATGAGGGGAAGTGCTGCTTGCTCTTTTGTGTTCCCAAAGATGGTTTTTTTTTAATCCTTTCCTGCTTCTTTATTTGCCATGGAGAGGGATTGTGTAAATGAAAGGAGCAGAGTGAAGTAAGGTTTTGGCAGTATCTCAGTTAGAGGAGGTAAAGGAGCTAGTGCTCACTTAAGGACTGCAAGGCTTCAGGAAAAACAATTTCTCTTTACAGTTAGCTGGGAAACCGCTGCAGTCATATTAAAACTGCGGACTGAGCTGGGATCAGACTGCGACCATTAATTCCCAAGTAGATTTCACTGAAGTTTGGTCAGTGTGTACCTGTGGTTGGTGCAGTTTCTCTGCTTTAGGCAATACCATTCTTGTTGAAAACGGCGTTAAATAATACCTACGTCAAAAATGTGACACCATACAAAAAAGATTGATGTATATTCTGAGCTAATGACTATCAACCACTGCCCAAATATGGTACCTAAGCCTCAATGTGGTTTTTAAATTAAGCAGTCAGTAATATTTACATTTGTTTTTCCATACTTAAAAAGTAGATACAGTGCCTATGTCTGTAGTCAGAATCCCTCTGAGAAACTTCTAGCCAGAAAGTAGCTTTATGTTGCTGAATTGGAGTCCCAAACTTGCAGTATTTCTCCCAAGATTTAACTGTCACGTACCAGTTAAATAAAACTTGATATTTGTAGTAATGTTTTCTAGTCATTTACAGTAATATTGCTTCTTTCAATTAATATTTGATGTCTTGTACTTCATATTGTGATTGACTTGTGGCTGAAGACCAAATTACATGGAAATAAAAGATTTCCTAGGGGTGATGCCTGATCAGAAGAGAGAGAAAAAATACCCAGAACCTTTAAGATACTAAGTAATTATTTGGGAATAGAGCAATTAAAATTGTGATTAAATATATTTTGATAGTTAAGTGTTGATTCATAGTGGTTCAGCTTCAATAAATGGTTGGTTACTCTCCTTGGTTTGCTCTCTCTGGAAAATTTACTGATCTGAGTAGTTTCATTAAATACTTGTCTATCACTTCAAATCACTTGCAATCTGATTTTTAGCAATTAAATAGTCAAAGTCTGTCAGCAGGTACTTGCCTTATCCCTTTTAGTCACTGCCAAAACAAATAGCAGCAGGTCAAAACTTATCCTTTTCTGAGCTTTGATTTTCTTTAAGAAAATAAAACAAACCCACAAAATCCACTTGGAGTCATCTCTCTAGGGCTGGCTGCTTTCCAAGGTTTGCTCACCTCGCACTCCTGGTCCTTTTGTAATGAATGGTCATAACGAACACATAGAGAACCACCACTCCTTTCTTTAGTGTGGCTGGGAAAGTATGCTATATGCCTTGTCCCTTTTGCAGATTTCTTTCCGCCTGGGCAAATGCAGCAGCCCAAAGTGTTGAGTCCAGCCAGGATGAGCCATGCGGAATCATGCTTGTGGAGGGCCTCAACTGGAAATGGTCTCTGGCCTCTCGTTTAGGGATGCGTGGTGGCTGACAGGTACCAGAAGCAACTTTGGGCATATTGGGGTGAAAACAGTGGTGCTCTGTATCCTTTCCAGCAGGTGGGACTGGGTCTGTGGAGTTAAGGAGAGGTGTCTTCAGCTTTCTGCCAAGAAGACCCTCTCTAGGAAAGGCTTTGGTAGTCAGATCAGCTTGTACCTGCTAACAGGGTATGTGGAATTGGTTTCCAGTGAATCCAGCTGCTGAAAACGATTTTCCATGCAAGTGATAACCATTAATATTTAAAGACAAATCTTTGCCTTTGTAGTGTTAAGATGTTTCAGTTTTGCTCCATTGTCATTGTTTGCCTTTGTTAATGTTCAGACAGAAGTTGATGCACTTTAATTCAGACCCTTGAAGCTCTCACTTCACCTCAGGTCTACTCACAAACATAAAATGAAACATAGCCAAAAGCATCTGTAGGACTGAAGCAGATGAAATGTGTGAAATATTTGTAGGGTTTCATCCCAATATCACTTGAATATGACAAACTGAAATCAAATTAATTTGTGTCACTGTAGTCGCTTTACTGGTAAAATTTCGGTGTTGCAAATTCAGGTCAGGAAGGGCTTGCTAATAGGAGATTGCATCCACAGCTTCTTGCTATAACTCTTAAAAAACAACCAAACAAATGAAAAACAACAGAAAAGAAAAAAAGAACATTTTTGTCATGTAACATTCTGTTAATTTTCAAGTTTGCTTTAGTGGAGAATCCCACCTCTCAGTCAGAGCACCCACCTTTGTTTCCATTTCTAAGACAAATTTAAGAAGGTAAGAGGAGAAACTAGACAAGTGCTTTCCTTCCCCCTGGAGGCTGGAGGTGACACTTCTGAGCTATGGTTGGGCTCCCCTCAATCCTGCCCCTTGCATCTCAAGTCTTTCAAAGAGTGAGGGTGTGTCACTGCAGCTGCTGCATCAAACAAAATCAAAGAGATTTGATTAATCAAAACTTCAAAATCAGTGCCATCTTTCCTTCACAATATATTTCAAACACAGCAGGAAATGTCATCTCCCAGATGATGGAGGTTAATCTACTTAATCTCCTTTTTTCCTTGCATCTGAATGTAAACTACGGGAATATACCAAATTGCCTCTTGCCAGACAGAACAAATTCCTCATTCCAACAACTTCAATCAGGTTTTACGAGGAGACTTATAGTCCTTTTGTCATATCAACATGGCTCCTGAACCCATAGCACAGAGTAAAGCAGGATAGACAAAACATCAGCCACAAACTCCTCCCTGTCACACAGTCAGAGTGAGCAATTAAAAGATCCTGGGCTAAAATTTGTCCTTTTGATTTGAAACCTCTGAGGTCAATGCATGTGGCAGGGGCTGGAGTCAGCAGGATTTGGCTAACTGTGCACAGTGACAGTGTGACTATATTATTTTAGACAGGAAACCTTCATAACACCATCAGGTTTATAATCTAGAAACTTCTAAATTTGCATATGAAAGGCTTGTTTCTGGTGTTGTTTCTCATTGCTTGCAGGAGCTTTCTCCAGTCAATGATTTTTAAGACTGAAGTAAAGGTCTATGTGCGTACCAGGCAGGAACTTTTTCTTCACACAATTATACTATCTACTGTTTAAAATTGCTGATATGATAGAAAGCTAAATTTATTGCCATCCTAGGAGATTTCCTGCTGTCAGTCCAATACCACATTGCTCAGTGAGTAATACCTCTTTATGGACTAGCCTTTTTTTTTGTTTCATGTTTTCTAATCTTATTTTACTCTTATTATATTTGCCTTCTGTTCATTGTTTTGAATCAAACATTCAAAACGTTTGAGTATTGAGTGAAACTGCACACATTTTTCTTAGTAGTCTGAAAGTGCAGAAGTGTTAGCTCTGTCCCCCAGTCCCTGTGAAACATTAAACAACCAAACACGTGAGCAGGACTCTACACGTGTTCCGATTCTTAATGTAATACAAGACTATACATGAAATGTTCAGCTTTAAGTTTGCAAAAAAAGAACAATTCTAAATCCCTTCTGTAAGGTTACATAGCAAAGCAATTTAATTTAAACTTCAATGAAACAAACTCTGCCACCCTCTTCCCCCCCTGCCCCCTACTTGCAACATACCTGGAAAACAGTGCTGTCCGTATTCAGGGGTACACAAAAAATTCAAGTGTCACCATGTAATATCCTCACATCTTGAAATTCAGCTGACACCATTTAAAAACTCATTACAATTGATTGTCATACTCAGATAATGACAGAAAGTTTTACCTCTTGCAGAATGAATTAACTTGATGTACATAATGGAATAATAGAAACCATCAAATATAACAGTTTAATGTTGGCATTATTTTTAACTTGATGATTCATATGCTTTTTGAAACTAAATTATTTACCTCAATTCTTCGAAGGTGTTTATGAGTCTGTCTTAAATGACTAGTTTAGAGGAGAAAATCTAGGCTGTAATTTTCCTTAATACTTTCCTGTATTTAAATAGCCTCTGGGAACAAGTCATGGTAAGATAGCTGCCAAATTTCCAACTGCTAGTGAATAAAAACCCAAATACAATAAATATTTGCCAGACAGGGCAATATTCTGATGCTTTTGGAAATAATAAATATGCATATGAAGTTTTGGTATTGGGTTAGTCAACTGTGGTGATTGAATGGAAATGGAATTGAAGACATTTCAACCTCAGCAGTAAGCTCCCTGCTGTCCCTGCAGGCACCTCCTGGTGAGCCATGCTGGGAAACAATGAATTCGGGAACAAAAGGGCAACTACTAAAAGAAACTACAGAAAGAAACTTTTAACTCCTGCCCATAATCCCAGGGTTTGAGGAAAATCACACAGACTGAAGCAGAGCTGCATTTGTGCTGAAAGGTAAGGAGGGCAGGACAAAATGAATTTGCTCTGATTATACCATCCAAGAAAGAAGCCAAGTGGAGGTGAAGGTTGGACTAGGAGCAATTGCTGTAGCACTGTCCACTATTATTCAGGCGGCTGCACTGAGGTACAAGGCAGGCAAGCATAGGCTGCAGTCCTGCTGTGGTTGGGGCACTAGCAGGTCCGGCTTCCCTAGGCCCCGGGGGGGAGCAAGGAAAGAGCTGGATGCAGATGAAGCCAGTTCTGCCCCTCACCTACTTTTCTGAATCTTGCCTCTGGGATGGGATGGCACCAAGAAGGGCCGATGAAGTCCAGCAGTGGCTGAAATTAAAATACAAAAGTTCAGAATCTGTACTGGAGCATGATCAGGTTACTTTGGTGAACTTTTTTGCATCAAGATTTCTTGTATTTCATAACACATCCAACAATTAATGTTGGCCAGTTGACAATAATGGAAGAGTGCAATGAAGAATCAACTCTTGGCATGGTAAAATTAATGGCAGAATGCTTTGAGATTATACCAGGTAACCCCCTCTGCTGTTTAAAGTTATTTGTTTGTAATCTGGAAAAGAGAGAGACAAAATCTTATCAATGCTTATAAATATGTAAAGGATGGGTGTCAGGAGGATGGGACCAGTCTTTTCTCAGTGGTGCCCAGTGACAAGACAAGGGGTGAGGCACACAAAATTGAACATAGGAAGTTCCATCTAAACATGAGGAGGAACCCCTTTACTTTTAGGGCATCGGAGCCCTGGAACAGGCTGCCCAGAGAGGTGGAGTCTCTGGACACATTCAAAACCTGCCTGGACATGTTCCTGTGGTATCTTCTCTAGGTGAACCTGCCTTGGCAGCGGGGTTGATCTAGGTGAGCTCCAGAGGTGTCTTCCAAACCCTACTATTCTGTGAAAAAGAGTTAAGGTTTTTGAAGACAAAGCTACCTATGCAGGTCAGCAACTATGAAAGAAAATTGTGAGGAAGTTGATTGAGATTCAACCCAGCTAGAGGAACAAGCAAATGGTGATGGTGAATTAAGTTCAGTCTTGGTAAATGCAAAGAAGTATACACTGGATGGAAAAATCTAGAATTTTTCTACTCCTTTGAAAGACTCTTGACTATAACAGCCTTATGGTGTTAGATTGAAATATGCACAGAAAAGTGATCAGTATTATAATACCTTTATAGAAACAAGGATGAGCTTCCCCTTGGGAATAAAAATACCTTCTGTTCTAAAAGGGTGTTCCAGAGTTAGAGCATTCAGAGATGGTCATGACTGAATTATCCACATCTAATCACATGTATAACCTATGCAGACGACAAGATTAAGTTGCTTAAACATAGGCGCTGGTGTCATTTTAGATGCAGTAGTAAATCTTTCCTGGTGTCCAGCTGCAGGCCAGAAGCACACAAATTTCATGCAAGTCTTTTGCCATATATTACAGCCTCATGTGGCAGTCTTGGAAATACGAAACAATTCTCATGGGTCTCTGTTTAGGTAGATTAATTTACTTTTACATTATCTTCCTTGCTTTTTTGGATGCTGTTTAGTTCCCAACTGTCCCATTCATGCCTAAAGAAATTGTTACCCTCTCTGGTTCACAGTTGAAGAAAATACTTAGGATGCTTTTTACCATTCTTAATTGGGACTTGTGAAAACCAGCTTTAAGCTAATCACTATGTAGTCACTCTTTACCTAGTGTTTGTATGGTCTCTGTTTGCTAGAAGACTTTTAAGAGATTTCATAATCTTCTCCTTATGGTATGTTTGAACTGCCCATTTCATTTGACATTCCTGGCAAATAGAACATCCTCACAATATAATGTTCTGTCTGCCCAGCTGGTAACTACCCAGTGACAAAGACCATGGAAATGTATCTAGGAAAATTACAGAAACAAGTAAGAGGCTCTTTCTTTTTTTTTTTTTTTTTTTTTTTTTTTTTTTTTTTTTTTTTTTTTTTTTTTTTTCCCTTTTTTTTTTTTTTGTGCGCATTGCATTATACGGGTGGT